>WBMY01002657.1:1117237-1193804 GCA_013397315.1 Donacobius atricapilla
CAGCGGAGTGGACGACGACAAAGTAAAGAACATTCAGAGCACTTTCCCCAGGATGGTGGTGAACTGGGCTGATATACCCAAAAGCCTGCCCCTTCTTTGGGAATCATGCTTTGAAATGCTGTCATGTCTCCATAGCAGCCTGCTCTAGGTGGCCCTGAAGAAGTAAATCCTTAACTCTAAGGGAAGAGGCAAACATATTTGTATTAAACCAGGTAACTTGTCTCAATGGCAAGTGCATTGCCTGAGATACAACAAGTAAGCAGACATGCTACCTTCGTTGTCAAGATGTTGTTTGGAAAGAAAAGAGCAAACTACTTGGAAAGAGGCCAGAAAGAGCAAACTGACTGCCTAAAAGGCAGAGCACTGCAGAAAAGAAAGAGAATAATGCTTCGTGGGATGATATCACCCCCTACACTTCCCATGCAAGAGTATCTTTATTTCACAGCAAATTCCCTACCAACGACAAAAATTTGGAATATTCAAAAGAGCAAATACCAGAAATCACGTTATCTTAGGAGCAAACAAGTACCTGAACTGCATCGTCTGCTCAAGAGGAAATCAAACCCCACAACCAAGCACCCAGATGCAGTAACCCTGACAGAGGATGTACATTGTAAGCTGTGTACAGCCTCCCAAGCCAGTGAAATGTTTGACAGGAGAATATAAGTTGGCAGCTTTGCTTAATCTGCATTTCAAGGGTAGAGCTGAAATTGCAGTTGCACACAGTGCAAACACAGACGATTGAAGGGAATTTTTCTATACCTTCTCCTGAAGAAGGACAGCCCATCATCTTCCCTTTCCAAGTGCAGGTCTCTACATCTTACCCATGCTCCCTGGGAGACATGAAAGTAGAAAGTGGTTAAATAAACAGCACTGCATTTCTTATTGTCTTAACAGAATATCAATAAGGGCAATCTGGAGAAGGATTTTATTCTTTGGCGTTCTTTTTGCATCAGATCAAGTTAATAAAGAAGTAGAACCTCAGCCTGTCTCTGTTCCATGGGAGCATATTTCCACAATTATCAGTACTGATGAGTCCAAAAGAAGACAGTGGTCTCTTTTGGAAAAGCACAATTTGTTTCTAATGTCCTATTTCTATACCTAATGTCTCTGGGTGCTCAGTTCAGCTGTTACCAAGTAGCAGCAACTATTGCACAGGCAAAAGCAAACTATCTTGATTCCCTGCAGTTCTGGAAAACACTTCTATCAATACATGAAAAAAAATTACTCCAGGAGATATGTTTCACAAAAACAGAACAGTAGGGAAACCCTGCCAGAAGGCAATGTTCAGAGGCCCCAGTTACCCAGCATTAATAGCCTGATTTTCAGAGCTTTCTTTCCTTTCCTTCCTCCCAAGAAAATTTTGAGCACTTATTTCTTCTGACAGGAAAAAGCAGATAAGGTCCAAAACAAGTCAAAATTCCAGTTAGTTCTTCAAGCATCAGCTCTGGCGCCTGAGGAACTAAGGCTGCATATCCTGCTTCTGCAGCCTGAAAGAGTGACACCACCCAAGCATTTAGAGCAGAGGTAACACCTGCTTTACTACATCAACCTTGCAGTATTTGCAATTAACAGGATGAGATTTTTCCTCCCCTTTGGAAAAGGGTAAGATGTAAACCATTAAGAGTGATGATCTCATTGTTCACACGGAACAGATTGAAGTGAAGGCAGAGTTAGGAAAGAGGTAACTAAGGGCAGGTACACTGAAGACATATATAGCTGTGGATACCAAGTATAAAACCAAAATTATTATCAGCCCCCAAATAACCATGGAGCAGGTAGGAGAACAGCATGAAGAGAAACTCAGAGGCGAGTCTCTAAACCAAGGTGTTTCTTGAAATAACATGAAGTTATGTTCGTTGCCACAGAACATTATGGATACATTTCCACTGGTCAGAAAAAGCCTGGAGACAATTACAGAAGAAAATGCTGCTGAAGGCTAGCAATACAAATCACCTCTTGGTTCAGGATGCCCTCATGTCCCTAATTCCTCTGCCTGGGAGAAAATTCTAGGAAAATACTACTGGATACCAGGCCCTCTCCCATACCTTCTGTTAGACCTTAGTGACCCTCATCAGAGAGAGAAGACTAACTTAAATGGGTTTGGATCTGACAAGACCATTCTCAGGGGAACACAGGCTATTCTGGGATGTGGGTATGGACTATCTACAGGATGCAGATAAGGTACAGTGAAGCAGGCACAGAGTCAAAGCCCCTGGCTCTGTCTGACAGAGCAGCCAGTACTGGTGAAGATTTGTTACCAAAAGAACAAGCAGCATTATCAAAGAGATTAATATTCAGCTAGAGGAGCTGAATTGCCAACTGTAAAACAACATCTCATCTATTTTTAATATTAGCACTCCTCTTAGCAGTACAAAACAGGGATGAAGAAAGGAAGTAGAAAGGAAAAATAGGGACAAATGTCTTATCTGTTAACCTCTTCATATCTCCAAACTAGCCAATAAATGGCAAAAGAATCATAAACTAATTACAGTAGTGTCACAGAGCTGTATTAAAGATTAGGTTAAAAAAAAAAAATCCTTACATCAAAAGAAATGTGGAATGAAAAAAAAAAATCCAATACTGTTAGGATAATTCCTCAAAACTCAAAAAAACCCTATGGACTATCTTTAACAATTTTTGCTTGCATGTAAAAGCATTGAATCCATTCACTCATTTTTGAAACATACCACCAATTATATATTGGCCAAGTATCTAATCATTCAAAGAGTGACAAGTCCAAAATGATAAAGAACATTGTTGCTGTTGTTATGATGATCTATTCTTTCTGCTTCTCACATTTTTCTCTTTCTTCACATAGTAATGATACAGAAGAAACAGGCCACTATTGTAAATCACACAACTACAAAATGCATTCTCTCTCCCACCTCAGTCTTTTCAGCTTTCCTATTCAAGGTCTAATGCAAAACAAACAAACAAACAAAAAAATTGTAAGACCTTATTGTTAACTCCTCGTACAATGAGCTTGGGAACAAAGAAAGTACAGTTGTCAAATGTGAATATTCAAACTAGGCACTTAAGTCCACAAATGCCATTCAAATATGTGTTGCAGTATCCAAAGTGAAGTCCTTCTTCTTTACTCAAGTGTTCTTCAAAAGCAGCTTCTGCTCTTATTCAGAGGAAATTTCTGAAGTACTGACCACAATATCTGCTGCCACCTCATTAGCACACCTTACCTCTTTTCCTTGTATTTGTGCTTTGTTTTTTTCCCTAGTGAATTGGGATTTTATTATTGAGTAATTATGAAGACCTCAATCACTTGCTAAAAATTGCCTGTCAAGCGCACACAACTGGCAGGCAACAAATGCAACTTGGTTACGCAGAGCATAAATCAGTTTTGCTGGATAATGTGAAGCCAGAGGAAATGTGGTTTTAATACTTTCATGATCTAATTGCTGTTGTCTGCAGTAGAAGAATGGACTTAATTATCCATGTCTTTTCCACGTATATTCCTATCACTGAACTTAGCATGTAGATGACCAGATTCACTCTGGAACCACAGAAATGCAGAAAGTTTATCCTAAACCATCTATCAGGTTGATTCTTACATTAGCTGTAGCATTTTTCACCCCTGCTTCCTTTGCAAACATTATTAACCTGCTTTCATAGGGTAGCTACACTTAGGATACTTGCTTTGTTTTTGCAAGCACAAGTTGCTCATACAAAGCCTGAATGGTGAATATTGTGCAATTCCCTGAATTTTCAGAATAACTTTATCCTCATCTGAGGATAAAGTAAGGCTCAAGTTGTAAAAGTTTTAACTTGCCACCCTTCAGCTTATGCAAACATCACACTTTAAGGAAAAAAAGTTCTCATGAACAGATGTACCTGGTGTGCTACCACTATGGCAGGGTAGTTAAAACCACTCAATTTTTCAAGTTCATGTAAATATACATACATACATAGGTATTTAAACACACATAGAACAGTCGAACGCTTAAAAAAAAAAAAAAAAAAGGCTTTTCCTTAAACCAGATTATCACCTAAAAAGGCTAAAAGCAAATCTATTATATAAAATAAAAATAATAAGGCTAGCAGAGGTCTATTGCTTAAGTCATTAAAAAAAAATCAATTAGCAATTAACAGCACATACTTTGACCACAGAAGGCAGATGTCTCTGCTATTTCCTCTCCTCCAAAGAAAAGCACACTCCAAATACCTCACCTTCTGTATCTGCCATCTTGTACAGGGTTTTGTGAGAAGAGCATGTGGACTCAAGGTCAGCTCAACCCAATGTCTTCTGCCCACCTGTAGAAACATCAGAGTCTTGGGAAATGAACTGCCAAATAGGGATGCTTCTGCAGTACCACTCTTCCTTTCTGTTCAGCTGAGACCTGATGAGCTGCCCAGGATTTCTGCGTTTAAAATCCCTGACAAGACTTTTCTCCTCAAACAGACCAATCACTTCTGTGACCATGCAAATTGTGGCACCTCCTGGAGCAGGCTGAGTGTGTTCTGTGAGAGGATGTGCCTCATATTTGGTTTGATCTGCCACCAGTGAATTACACTTGTTGCCCTGTTGAGAGACATTGAGCAGTCACTCCTCATTCACCATTTCTGAGACTTTTATACCTTCCCCAGTCACCTCAGATTGTGTTCTGCATGGAACACGTAATTTCTATCCCTTATTTCCACAGCAGCAACTGTCCAAATGCCTGTGCTTGCCAGGAACACTGCATGGTCTAAGACCAAGGCCTTTAAATTCAGACAGACCTTATGAGTGACCTGCAGTGACCTTTCCTACAGGAAAATGCAGCAATATTGGGTTTAAATGTTATTTTTTAAATAAATGATTTTGATTAGGGTGTGACTGACGATTTGCTCTTGGTCTTTTTACATTGATGTTACCACCCCATTTTCTTCAGGGCTCTACAGTATCTGTCTACAGGGAATGAAAAAAATAGGCAGATTGAAGTCCATTTCTGTGGCTTTTCCTTTTTGTCTGTGGTAAAAATTTACACATCCCTTGATGAAATGCAAGGTCACTCTGAGTGGTGTCTACTGTCATTTTCAGAGGAGAGTCAACAGTTCCCAGGACAGTAGTGCTCTTTAGCCCCTCTCACTCCTGCTGGACAAAGAACAGAAGAGGAAGTAGCATAAAAACTGTCTCTAACAGGTATTATTCAGAAACAAATCTTTTCTTTCTATGCTTTTGAAAACAGATCTTAAATAATTGGGACATCCATCAACAACTTTACTGGAGATGAGTCAGTCTTTGCTCCGCTGCTTCTGGAAGAAAATTGAATAGGAGCTGGTTTCCTTTCCTCCTTACACTGATGTAGGCCTTGACCACACAGAAAGCCAAAAAAGTCCCCACAGCTATGTCAGCATCACAGCTCATTTTCAAGTTACAGAGGGGGCCTAGATAACAAAGGCAAATATAACCCCATACTACTAAAAAGTTTTAACAGAAAACATCCGACAGTGTAATGTGATGCATCATGAAGAGATGGTACATATTTAGCTGTGGTAATAGTGGTTTTCCCCCTTTAATCTGCCCTTTTCCCAGCACTCATTTGGTTTCCCTCTTTTTCCTCCTCAGATCACTGGAGTAATTTTGGGTTCATCTTAAAAGGCCTTGAGGCTATGAGCAAACAGGATGGGCTTGATCATCACTGACCATTCAAATCAGGCAGCTAAGCAGAACCAGCTGGGGCTGGAACCCACCAGAGAGGAAGACCATGCCTAACCGGTGCCACAGCATCACTATTTCCCTTCTGAAGGCATTCATCACTCCCTTCCCCTTACTTAACAGAAGGCATGTCATCTGAAATGCTGCTGAATTGTGTCTGGCAGAAAATAAAGAGAAGAAAAAGCTAACATTTTTTGTTTGTGCAAGTGCTTCTGCTGGCATTTGGACCATTGCCAGCCTATTCAGTGCAAGTTTGCAGAGTGTTATGATGCTGTCTGGGCATTTGACGAAAACTGCAGAACCTCAGAACAGAGGCTTTTAGGTGTGAATGGTGTGTGCTGAATTATAATGCAGAGTTGCACTGACATTTGGAGCAGAAAAGTGAAATTTCTCAGAATTTGCTTCCCTTTTTCCCTCCCCAACTAAACAGGCATCTTCTGATGTTCCATTAATATTCTATTCTTTAAAAAATTACTTATGTAAGGAAGATGAATGTTACAAATTCATTCCTCTGTAATAGATACTCTCTCACTTTGAGGAAAAAGAAGTCCAGGCTGGAAGAAATTCATTCTTTTTTTCAATTTTGTGCCAGAATATATAGGCAGCATTATCATTTGAACTACACCTAAAATGCACAAGAAACTTCTAAAACCCTCACAGATGTAAATGTTTTCCCCTTCGTCAGATGTTATAAATAGAAAATAATTCTCTCTTCTGCTATTCCTAGCATAAAGCCTTAGAGAACTGGTGTCAGATGGAAAGAACTGCAAACCAGCCCCAGACAAAACACACAGCAGCTACCAAATGCCTAAGGAGACTGATAATACGAGACTTTACACTTCACAGTCCCTCAGGTTTGAACCTGCCCTCGGTATGTGATACACTTCAATGAAACAGAACAGTTGCAACACATTTCAACATGGAAGAAAAGAATATAGAAAAGAAAACAGTTGATCTGCACAGAAGTAGCAGCTACAAAGCCTGCATAACTGGACAGAGTCAATGTCAGCCTGTAAATGTTTAATACAAAGAATTCAAAGTTAACATTTTGGCATACAAATAAGTATTCATCTTTACAACCCAAAGTATATTTTATGATAAGGATTATAGGTGTACACCAGAAGAAAGTCTAGGTTTAAGGTGTGAATTGGTAGGAGCAGGCAATAGGAGGGCAAAGTGCTCAAGTAAGAATGTATAAGAGATACGAAATCCCAGGAGTCCAGGCTGGTTTAGGTTCAGAAGCATAAAAAACCCCAAAGGAAATGCGTTAGAAGAAGCACCAGACATGTAGCAGACAATCTTGGACTGAATATTCAAGTATTTAGGAGATAGCAGAAAAGTTGGCACATTGTACCACAGATATTCCAGACCCAAGTATTAAGGGTAGAAACAAGGGGAATATAAACAACTACTGCTCACTCACTCACATATTACAACTTCCAATTGGAATTAGAGGCATTTCTAATTCATATGTACTTTTAATTAAAGTTATAGTAAAGGTGATGTAAAGCCAGGAGTTCCTGTACAGTACCACAGTATAGATCCTGTTAGGGCTTAGATTTGGGGTTTTTATCTATATAGAATTTTTTCCCATAAAGTCGCTAGGAGACTAATTACTGGGTGCTTATGGGCGCTTGACCAAAACAAGTGGCTAAAGGAAAGTGTAGCACCAGGCTGCACCCTTTTTTTGGTCTCTGAGACTTTTTTCTCTCCGAGGGAAAAAAAAAGGGATACCGCGCGGTTTTGGGAGGTAAAGGGCAGGTGTGGGGACAGCTTCACTCTCTTGCTCTCAGCATTGGAGAGAGGAGGGTCAGGCCGCTCTTTCTGCAGGAGGAGTTTCTCACTGCCATCACCGGGTCCCTTCCTGAGGAAATCTACCATCATCTCCTCATGTGCCCAGGAACTCTGAGCTTGTCTCCTCCTGCCCTGCTGGGCTGGGCCGGCCCCGTCCCACCGCCTCCGCTTTCCTTCGGCACCGCTTTGGATACGCTGTGTCCCTGCACTGCCCTGCCCTGCCAGGACATCCCTGCCCTTCCAGCCACCACCGTGGAGCTTCAGTACATCCCACCAGCCTGGGATTTTCCACCGTTCCAGCTTGGTGCTCTCAGAGCCCTGCACCGAGACCAGACTGCCCAGGGCTTTGTGAAACAAAAGCCCCTTGAGGTTCCTGGTTTTGTTTATCACTAATGCTGTAGTTGTTGTTGTTTGTCTGCCTTGTTATACATACTAGTAAAGAGCTGTTATTCCTATCCCCATATCTTTGCCTGAGAGATGACGTAATATCAAAGTTTTAATAATTCGGAGGGAGGGGGTTTGAATTCTCCATTCCAAAGGGAGGTCTTGCCCTCCCTAGCAGATGCCTGTCTTTTCTAACGTAGACAAGATCCTTACTTGTTGGGGGAACCCAGGAGTAAAATATTTTGTCCTTTGAACTTCCAGTAGGTTATTTTTACTTGCACTAGGGGCCCAAATAGATGTATCATTATTGAGTCCCCTTGTGATTAAAATTGAATAGCTAGAGATCAAGTGAGCTTTGATGTCATATATAATTACATACAGTAATTACAAAAGAAAACAGCAGCAACTGTTTCTCAGTATGACATATACACTTTAGTGCAGGGTGCTAAGTTTAATTTTCAGCAGTACTGTAGCTCATGGCCACTGGTGTCTACTCAAGTCACCAAACAAAGTTTGACATCACTGACTGAGATCTCAGCGTCAGGAAAGGATTTCCAAATTAAAGCTAGAATCTAGCAGACTTGCCTAATAGGCTGGAGAGAGCAGTGTTGATCAGAGCACGATTTCAGCTGTCAAATGTGCACACCTAGAGCTGGCAGGAAGGGTACCTGGGACAGTGTCCACACTGGAAGAGGAACTATACACATACTAAAGCAACTGAAAATAGAGAGGACAAGTACCATTTGGGGGTTCAAGATTCCTGTGTTTCAGACTGAAAGAGAACATTAGTTCAAGCTACAGAAGATCAAGTGTTTCAAAATCTAAAACCAAGAGAAATAATTATGATAAAAATCACTGTGGGAAAATAGGAAGAGACTAAGCAACTGCAAAATGTGCAGATAATTCAAGTGCAGTTGAAACCATTCTAAAGTGATTAGACTGGAAGTCAATACTTCTGAGACAAAGTCATTTGAGAGGTGATGAAAAACATTTATTCCTGCACAGTAGAGCTGTTTCCATCAACACCTAGATGTGGCCCAGAAGGGTTACAGTATTTAGACATCTCACAATTTTTTAAATACCACTACTCTGAAAAGGACAGAGACATCCTTTCATTCAAAAATTACATGATGCTGAGAATTTAACCAACCAGAAACATCTCAACCAAAAAATATAAAGTTTTGAAAATGCTCTCTCATTGAAAAGTTCAGATTGTAAACAAAATTTCTGTCTCACATTCAGGAAAGTGTCATGGTTTAATCCTACAAGTATCTCAAAAGTTCAGAAATTTGGACAGGGTGATTTTGCACTAGATATTTCCATTTATCTTTTAAGAGAGTTCAACTCAAAACAGATTGGTCTGACCCAAATCTGGGGTTTATGTGAAATTGTTTTTAAAGTAAACAATTTGCTGCAACTCAGGACAGGAAAGCCCCCAAATATCCATAGTTAACACAGTGAAATCAGAACAATTCTCTATTGTAAATGAAGATTTGCATTTCCACTGACTGAAATATACGTATTCTTATTTGTTCATGTGCCAAGGCATGTTGGCATTTTGGCTTCCAAGAGAATTTAAAGCATGAAGGCTTGGACAGCATTTTCTCTCCAGAAAACTGAGAAGCAAATACCACTAGGTAGGTACAAGAGGCTCAGATATCACCTGAAGAGACTTAATGACATGATAATTTTTCTGAGAGTCTGAGGAGGTGTATCTTAACAGAATTTTACACCTTCCCTCTTCTGAGCTTTCCTAGGTTTATACATTTTTGACCTTTTATGACTCTTTTGGTTCAACTCAAGTGCAAGAGACTATTATACAACACTGGAAAGGAGAAGGAAAGGGCCATGAGGCTTCTGGCTGATCTCTCTGTCCATTTAAGACACCACTGCATCCACCCCAAATCAGTCATACGGGAGAGCTATTTTCCATCATGCTCCCACTTAGATGAGCTAAGGCACAGCCGGAGTTTTATCTGCAGTGAGTAAAAGAACTGTAAGAATGGTTGATTCTGTTCTGGGCTCCCACCACCCTTTATTGACCTTCCCTTCCTTACTGATCACTATAATCATATTTTCCTCACATTTTTTACCAGCTGGCAATCAATGACCCAAATCTACAATCAGTTTTGCCTTTGATTGTAAAGGAGGAAACAAAAGGTCAACTGTAGCCAGAACACAGAACTGGCCCAGAAGAGACGTAAAGTCTCATGCTACAAAGCCCATCCTTATACTTTGTATAAGCCTCACCAGACATCTGGCATAATTCAGGTCCCATTTTTTCCCCTGCAGACCCATAACCTTTGTCAAAGAGCAAAATGGGTCCTGTCCAACATCTAGCATTAATAATATTCCTCGGTACGACAAGAAATAACTGGAGAATAATTTACATCTGTGATTTACACAACTTTGCTTTTTAGGATCAGGTGACCTTAGCAGGGTGGGAGGAGGGAAAAAATATGCATCATCTGAGCTAGGAACATAATCCAAGATATGAAGAGAACAATCTGTTGGGGTTCTCTAGTTATTCATCTCTGCAGAATCACTTTTTCCTCATTAAAAAAATTAAACTTCAAACCAGTCAGCCTGCCTTCAGCTGCTTGTTCCCAGAATAGCTAGCTAAAAGGAGACGAGATGAGAAGGTAAATACAGGCCATGGAATCTCTTTCTTGTCCTTGTTGCACCCAAAATGCCAGAGTTACTGTACCTTAGATTAATTCCCTGAAAAATAAATTACTTTCCAATGTATTCTTGAAAGAAGACTCTGGTCAGTGTATACATCACAATATAACAAAAATATATTCTGTATCTGCTGCCTCAACATCAGTTGCTTAGAGCCTCAACTGCTTAAAAGAAAACTTACCCTTTACATTTCTGGTAGAGTTGTTGCAAACCTATCTGTTACAGAGCAAAGCTGGAGAAGAACTGAAGTATATACACATGAAATAAGAAATCCAATTTCCTCATTAATATTAGGCAGAAATTGCCACTTTTAAAAGTCCTATAACCATAAGGAAATTTTAGCATGCTTTTGGTCTAGCAGAAATAAATTCATACTTTGAACAGATTCTAATGACTAATATTTTTTTTAACTCATCACCAGATGATTTACTTTCTTTACTGGTGTTCACATACCACTAGAAGGTGAGTAGATGAGCCCAATCGATTGATGTTTTACAGCTAGAATACCGTAATTTAACCACCTTTCCTTTTAGAAAGATGGATTTTTGAAGCACTTCTCTGTTGATTTTCAAGAGTGTTTCCTATTTAGGATAGGTGTTTTCCCTCTCTGTACAGATGGGTAAAGACTGAAAAAAGAATTGAAGGCCTAGGCATGAAGTCAAAAGCAGAACTGAGAATCTGTATATTCATCTGTCTTTTAATTAATTCTCAGTTAGATGCTGGACCCCACTGCCTTGGTTTTGCTGAAATTAAATATTTTGTTGCAAAATATACAATTGTATTTGTTTCATTTTACTCAGTTTTTCAATTTTCATATATAAGGGTAAAACCAGAAAAGTCATTCTTTAGTGGAAGGCAAGAAGATTTTCTTCTTAAAAACATTTTTAATAATTTGAGAGGAAAGAGTTCATTACCAAAAAGCTGTTCTCAATGAAAAACATACCACATATGAAGAAGCTGGAGAAATTTCATTGGGTGTCTGATAATTACCTGTGCCTTCCCTGTATGCCTCAAATAAATCGTTTCTTGAACCATATTTTCTTCAGCTCTCCCATCCAGGTTTCAAGTGAAGTCTTTGCTAAGCCAACACAAGAAATTCAAAGCCAGCTCTAGCCAAAAAGAAAGTAAATTTCAAGCACAACTGAGAAGATGACACAGTCACCTGACTGACCAGATATTTGAATATTCTGTGGCTGAAGAGAAAAGCCAGAGAAACTCGAATGTCCTTTTTTATGCCAAATTTTGGACCCTGAGGGAATACCCTGCTGTTCTTTGCAGACTGAACAAGTTCTCAGCAATACAGTCCAAGTGACAGAAACTGTAGCCAAAGGGCTTCCTTTGGTAAGCATTGTTTGAAGCCTACAACGTCAGACGCTCATTTCTTAAAACTAACCCACCCTGACAGTTGTCCCACACCACAACAGCATGAGATGCAAACACCTAGCTCAGTGCCAGAGCAGATTTCTGTGAAATGTGCCACAAGGGTTTGTCAGGTATGTAGAGTGACATACCAGAGACCTGCTGTCCTGCTTTGCCCTCTTTGCTCTCTGCTTTCAAGATTGCTTTAAAAGAATGTGTACAAAGAAGGAGTATGAGCTGCTGGATACCACCAAGGACAGCTAATGTCAGGGATTTTATCTTCAACTTTGCCTCACCCTCTTTGGTTTAGGTTTAAGCCCAGAAAAAGTCAGAATTTCTGCCCCTGGAAGCATTAGGAAGACATGTAAGAAGCTGCTTTAGTCTCCATCCCATGTAGCATTTTAAACACTTAATAGAAAATCAGATAATATACTTCTAAAAGTTGTGATGGATATTAGCCAGTTGTGATTCAGGTAGCCTCAGACAGAAAGTACAACCATACATCCTGTTCAGCATCATGAGCCTACCAAATATTTGGGGGCCATCATTCTCTGTCCCCCTTGAAGCAGCACAGTTCTTCCACACAAACCTGAGCATATCAAACTGCAGACTTCTCCCATTGCTCTTCATTGCTTCTCACATTGTTAAGGACGAAAATGACACAGCAAAATACATCCATTTTGTCTTTAAAGACTGTATTCCTCTTCATCTGCAAAAAAAAATAAGAAAACTTACACCCTGATTTCAACATGCTTTCTTTTAAACTCTGAGAGAATATTGCCAAAGGTTGTGTTATTTCCATCTTACTTCCCCTTTGAAATAGTGACTAGATATTGATTAATCTGAGCACTTGCCCCTCACCACACAGCATTGGTGTACAGCTATAGCTGCTCCTGCTAATCTAGTAAGAAAAAATTATTTATTCTTTTTAAAACAAGTATAAACACATCTGAAGCCAGGTATTTTCACCGTTTTCTTTCACCTGTTTCTATCTGGCACAGGTTAAAGTGAGAATTTGGTGCCCTCCACATGGCCCGGTTGTACTATGGGCATTGATGGTGAATTCTTACACAGTGAAAAAAAGACTGTTCAGCTATTTAAACTTAGTAACTCTACAGGCAGGCATTAGTTCAAAATGGTGGCAGAAATTCCTACATATTTTGTTTACAAAGTTACTTAATCCTTTTACAGACTATGTCAAGAGCAAAGATTTGATTCTCATTCAAGTCCAGTCCATCACACTTTTTCGGGTTTTGACACGTTACTAAGATTTGCTTATATTTCAGTTTAGCAATTACTTTCTAAGAAATACTAATTTGAAGATATTTCTCCAGCTTCAGCAGTAGTTACTCGGTTTTCATGTGAACTGCAAGATGAAATATCAGGGTCCTTATTATTTCAGTAGCAAAGAAACTGGAAGCCAATGTCCCTGTCATGCTGTCCCCTTTCTTGAATAACCCTTGTTTCTGAGGCTCTCAAGGACCCAAACAGGGGGCTGGTTGTTGAGCTTTTCCTTACAGCTCCAGTTGCCTTTAGCCCGATCCAGGGCTCACAGTGCTGGGCTGCCCATGCCCATTCAGCCACATTCTTGGCTGCTGGCTCCTTCCCATGCCTGTTTCTATGGCACTTCCTCATCCCCCTCCCACCTGCATCTCTGCCCACGACAACACTAAATGAGAACCTTTGTTTGGGCTTGGGACAGGATCAGTCTTTTTGATAGAGCTGCCTTTTTTTCTTTTTTTTCTAACATGTGGAAAGTAAACACTACACTCCCTAGTTTTAGGCAAAGGTTAACCTTCACCTATAACAGCATTAATGCTTACAACCGTTTTGCACACAAATCAATCTAAAGAGCAGCTCCTTCTACCACATCCTGCCTTTGATTTCAAACATTATATTTCTGGATTGCA
This sequence comes from Donacobius atricapilla, assembly GCA_013397315.1. NCBI lineage: Eukaryota > Metazoa > Chordata > Aves > Passeriformes > Mimidae > Donacobius > Donacobius atricapilla. The sequence continues at coordinate 1,131,020 of WBMY01002657.1, forward strand.
TCTCTGCATTGCTGTATTGATATACCTGATTAATCCTTGCCACTCAGATTCTCACTATAATTAAGACCCTCAAAAGAAAGCTGAATGAATAAAGCATCCCAATGGCAAAATACGTTGATATTCTAGCAATAAACATGATATAAGAAATTATAAAACAAAACTAACCTGGGATGTGGCTGGGAAAGAAAATGCGTCATATTACTGAGTAAATGGAAACTCATCTACTGAATTGAATGCTGTGTGACCCCCACTTTCTGGCTACCTTCAAATATTTGGAGTTAACAGCCCTCTTAGTAGTATTTCATGCAAAGACAAATATAGACATCACAGTGACGAACATGAAACTAATTAGCTGACTTGGTCTGTGTAACTCTAGACCAGAATAGCTTATAATCAGAAACAGTGACTGAAGAGGTCTGACTGGACTGATCAGAAGGTTCCTCCTCAGCTGTCAGCATTTAGCATTGTCATAGGCAACAAGAGGTTCATCCTCCCCATCAATGCCTGCTGTGGACAGAGGAGCTGTGCTTCACCCCGCACTTTTTAAGCACACAGCTACGGAGACCCATTTTGGCCGCGATGTGCAATTCAGTCACAGGTTAAACCAAACACTGAACAGTAACCCCAGAATATGCCCCAGCATCTGCCACTGCAGAGCATCAGAATGGAAATTCTTGGGCCATCCTCACGAGAGCATTATTCCTGTATATGGGTTTGTTTGTTTAACCTCTTTTTATTCTCCAACTAGCTTTGAGGTTGAACAACAGGTGCTGGAATGACTCCCCTAGGGACAATGGCTGACCCTCACAATCTGACAACCATCTGCTGAAACTAAATTTAGGGAAAATATGCCCATACAGTCCCGGCTGGCAAAGAACCACACAGAATATAAGCAATTCAAACCAAACTGAAAAAGTGGCCAAGGAGCCATTGCATTACCTTGGTTTTATAGCAAGGACTTTGCAATACAGCAACATAGCTGTAATAAAAATCTGATTCCTAATATGGGAAACATAAAAAAAGCAATAGTATTCCCAGATTTTTTTTTTTTCTGGAGCAGAACACCGTGGCTTTTCTCCTTTCAGTTCATTTAAAATGGATGTCATTATACATAGTCAAGTCCTGACCACTATAACTAGACCCAAAGGAATTGAGGAAGATCATTGAGTGGAGTGGCAAGACAGAAGGTCATCAAGCCAGAAGCATATTAGTCTCCCGTGACATCTGATGGAACCATGACAGCAGTTTGGATGCTAGATAACATGAATATTCATCTTTATGATTTACAAGTTACATTGTGACTTTGAAGTGACACTTGTAATGTGCCCTTGCAGTACCTTGGTAACACTGTAGGGAATGAGTAACGTCAGAACCTTGACTTTGGCATGAAGTATCACCCACTTTATATTATTATTATTATTACTATTATTATTATTATTATTATTACTGTTATTGTTATCGCCTCTTGTTTTGAATCAGCTCCTGCAGTTGGAAGCAGATGTAAGCAACAGGCCTGAATAGTAAAGGGACATAACTAGCAGATTTGTAAAAGAAGTGAACAGAATGCTGTTACATCAAAGCATTTTCCCAGAGAAGCTGTGACCTGCATGTAAGCCACTCTAACAACAAAATCAGCAGTTTCTTCAATGAAAACATTTACACCAGAAAGTTTCTCTCCTCTGGAGAAGTGTCATTTCAGTTCACAGGCAGATAGGACAAAAATAATAACTGTCTTGAGCTTCTAAGAGAGGTTTACTGTAGATGTAGTGCTCCATTACAACCCCTCTGTTTTGCCTGGAATTTTTGCTTCAATAAATAGCACACCCATAAAAATTAAGGCTCACATTACAGTGTGTCTGTCAAGTTTAGATACTTTTTATATAGAGTTCAGAACATTCTCTGAAAAATCAGGCTGCCAAGGGAGATCTGCTTGTCTTCCTGCTTCAAAGGAAGAAAAACAATAAAAGCCCACTCTCTTTAGTGCTCTCCAGCCCGGCAGAGAGTTATTGAAGTCACAGTAATACCATGAGCTAAAGACCTGACATTCTAGTTCCCCGAGGTTATTCACTGAAGGGGGAGATCTTCTGAATTCCTGCAAGCTTTCGGCTGGCCTAACACTAATTAACAGAAGCACTCGAACAAAGCGCTCCAAAGCAAAACATGGGATACTTTGTTGACGAGCTACGGAAAGATTTAAAACATCCTTCCGCGCACTTCCTCCACTGGTTGTTTCCTTTTCGGCCGTTCCGCGTCCCCTCCCCAAGCGTCCCTGGCCTTTCCCATCCGTGTGTGCCCCGTTCCGGCGGGCGCTTCGGCACCTCGGCAAAAGGTCATGGCCCGTACGGGGATCGAACCCGCGACCTTGGCGTTATTAGCACCACGCTCTAACCAACTGAGCTAACCGGCCCGCCCAATCAGCGGTTGCGGGAAGCGGCTCCAGCTCCTGTGGGAGAGCAATGGCGCTGCCGCCGTGAGGCCCGAGCCGCCCGCCCGGGGCCGCCTGCGCTCCCCGAGCCGGCCGCGCTCCTCACACAGGCACCCTGCGCTCTCCGCGGGGCAGGGACACTCGCACCGCTTTCCCCAGCAGGGTCAGGCAGCGGTGAGGACGTGCAGGCTCCGTCTTTGGTTTCCCGGGCTCCTGGGCCGAGCCCCGGCTGCCTCCAGGCCTGCCCTCCACGGCAGCGCTGCCCTGAGCGCGGGGCTTGGGCGAGGCGCTCCCGGGGCCCTTCCCGCCCGGGTTATCCCGTGGGGAGCGAAACTCGGCACAGCCCGCGGCAGGACTGAGGGCACGAGCCGCCGCACGGGATGTCCTCCCCGTACTCAGGGGCAGGCACGGCTGGCCAGCACCTCCTGAAATTCACCCGGCAGGAGAGCTGAATGAGACAGAGCCTGAAAGCGCTTACCTCCCGTGAAGTAACACAAGGGAAAGTTACTCACAATCCCCTTTTTAAGCCCTATTTTGTCTTACATAGCCAAAGGTTTCTGTTTTGCCGTGTTTGGTTTACTGGCTTAGACTGTTATGGAAAATAAATTAAAAAAAATCAAGCTTTGCAAATGCTTGGTCTTCTTGGCAGAAATCATGATGGAGGAAAAAAAGGAATTTCTATATCTCAGCCTGGGATGAGACTGACTCGGGATCACTGGGATGACAGTGTACTGTTTCTTCTAGTCCACACTCATCCTTGTGGTCAGTGCTCCCACTTCCACTTCTTTTCACCTCATTTCTCTGTATTTCCCTGTATTCCATCTTTTTCCCATCAGTTCCCCTGTGTTGGTGTTAGCCCATCTGCTTGCTAGCACTTTCCTCAAACACCCATCGAACTCCCCAAACCTCATTTTGCCCAGCTTCTTCATAAAGTCTCTCATCCCTAGGAGCAAACTGATCAAATCTGTTGCAAACTCCAAACTGTCATTTCTCCTTCCCCTCTTCTATTTGATGTCCATGAAGTAGCAACCAGACAACTGCCAGGATGCACATATGCTCTGGGATCTTGATAACCAGCTATATTTTCTGGGAAATGTCATCCTGTGTGAGGCTAAACTCACTCAAGTATTTAAAAGCAAGGTCACATCTGGAACTTTAGCACAAAGATGACAAGTGAAAGGGCAGAAAGAAAATACAATCACAGAATTTCCTGAGCTGGAAGAGACCCACAAAGATCATTGAAGTCCAACTCCTGTTGGACATTCTCCCAAACAAACCACAGCATGGGTCTGCGTAGGGAGTCTGGGTACTCTCCAGACTGATAGAACAATAATTGGCAGGTACAGGAATAGCAGACCCTTTTTTGTGCATCTGTTACATGGACTCGCAAATGGATTCTCACTTTTGTTTTAGGTAAGAAACTGTTGCTCCACAGACAAAGATAGCAGGGGTGAGGATTAATTGTCTTTCTTGGCTTTCTGACCAGGATATCAGTAGAAGTAGCTCAAGGCAGTAGCATATTGCCTAATTCATAGCTGTGCACCATTGTTTTTGAATCAAATCAGGTCCAATTACAAAATAAAAAAACTCAACACCCTTTGGCTGTTTCTTTCCTCCGCTTCCTAGTTAGGCTAAGCAGACTTGTCTTTTTCAACAAAGTTTAATCAGGAAGATGCCAAAAGCAAACCCCTGTTGTTCCAAACCCTCTTCTACACACAGAAATAACATCCTGCCTTTTTAGGAGAGACTCAGTCAGGGCCTGCTGTACAAGCAACAGATTTTCTGTGATTAGACAGTAACAGATAACAGTCCAGGAGATCAATGCTGCCTCCAAGAAAATAAAATTTTCTAATTGAACAGTAAACTCTGCTTTCTCTCCAGGGTGTAGAATCCATACTCTCAAGCAAAGAAACAAAACCAGCTTAGAACGTGAAACAGTTATCAGCCTATATACTGGATATCTGGAATTTAGAGGCTGTACAAACTAAGTGTTTGCAAGTATTTTCCAGCACTGCTGGTGTTAGAGAATGGTGCTTGCAAGTGCTTTATCAAGCAGAATCTGAGCTGTAAGGGTTTTGCTAATGCAGGGTCTCAGCTGGACACCTCAACAACTTCAGATTTTTACAGCACATTTAGAAGATCTGTGATGATGTTTCTCTCATAACCTTAACTGTTATAGAGAGCGTTTTCAAAACTCCAAATCATCTATATTTAAAAAGGGCACAGACAGCAGGACACTGATGAACAAAGGTGGTCCAGGTGCTTGAGCTGTGTCTTCAGTTGCCAGTTTCCTCTCTACCACAAGTCACCCAGCACCACTGTCCCTGAGCTGTCCTGCTCCCTTCCATCCCTGGCACACAGCTGGCACTGGCAGCCAGCAGTGCCCTGCAGTGAGAGCAGTCCCATCTCCATGCTCCCAGCTGTCTGCCCCTACAGTACAGCCTGCACCACCTCTACTGGAATCCCAACAGCTCAGCCCCAGTCTGTTGTCTGCAGAGGAAAAGGATACTTTCTTTAGACTGAGAGCAGTTCAAGATTACAAAGATGCTTCTGCCTCTGTGTCTAAGCAAATTGTTTCTTTTCCTTCTCACAGGCAACACATTGCCAAATAATATAAGCTTCACATCCCCACTGGGCTGCAGCCTGTGTTATGCATCACGTGTTGCCACAGACCCTGCCATCATGAACCCTGCCTGTGCATGAAAGCAAGGCCATCCTCCAGAAGATATTTAGAGAGAAAGTAAAACACAGCATGCTCATGAGCTTCTTCCTGCCTCTGTCCCTCCCCAAGTGCCTATGCTGCAGGGCACATTAGGATCTTATTTCACACAGACCAGTAAGGCATCTTTCAGTGTGGTCTTTGGTCACTGCTTACATCCCAACCCAAAATGGATCTGAACCAGCAATTTATCAACAAATGTAGCTTTAGGCATTCTGCAGCCATGTCTCATTTGTTCTAATCTGTCATCAATTCAGAATTGACAACTACAGGGAAAAAAAATCATTAGTCGCCCAAATAAAAGGTTAGAGGGAACTAATGTTATCAGTCTGAACACTATACCAGGATTTATTTATAAACTTACCATTGAAATTTCACTCATAAGTATGCTAATGTAAGTTATTTGCATATGTCTGTGCATCAAAACAGAGTAAAGACCCATAATGTTATATTTAATAACATTATTATCACCACAATCATAAAGTAAACATTTGGTGGTCATAAAGTGTGTGTTGAAGTTTTGAATACCATATTTATAGAATACTATATTTATAGAATTTTTAATAATAGCTACTGTGAGTTTTTAATAAAACAGTCAAGAGGACTGTTCTTATCCAGCCATTATCAGCATTTGAAACTAGAAACCTGCAGATTCAAAAATCACATTTAAAACAGGGCATTATATCCAGTAAAACCACCACAGTACCTTCCTGTTATAGCAATAGCAACAATGTCATGCTTTGAACAGAAAACCCAAACTTAGTTTTAGCTTCTCTATGTTGGCCAGCAATGAGTGAAGAAAACTCCAGAGTCTCAGGAAGAAGAAAAACCCCTTCACTTCAGCCACCTAAAATGAACCACCAGCTATGAGCATTGGTCTTGCAGTGCCTACATACCATCGTTATGCTAAAGCCAAATTTACCACAAGGCATGGAATAGTTTGGGTTTGCTGGGAGCTTAAATATCATCTAGTTCCAGCTCCCTCTGCCATAGGCAGGGACATATTCCACTACACCAGAGCCCTATCTAACTTGGCCATGAGCACTTCCAGGGATGGGCATCCAGAGCTTCCCTGTATAGCCTGTTCCAGTGTGCCTCACCACCCTTGTGGTAGAGAGTTTCTCCTGTAATTTCACGTAGGAGTAAGTTATCCAAAGGAAACCAGAAATCCCACATTTCTCAGATGACATGGCATATAGAAAACACCCACATCCAGTACATCCCCTAAGCAGTCTACACCCCTAAAAAATAACGTAGCTATGCACATACAGCTGTCCCCTCCCAGCAGGCAGCACACCGAATGGAAACCCTGATAGTATGGTTTCAGTGCCCAAGCTGCTGGTAGAAGACACAACTGTAAAGATATTTGGCTTCTTTACCTGTGTCACGGTTCCTGAATCTCGTTTATTCCCCTGGAAAATGTTTTGAGATGCTCTGCAACTCTCAGCCTCCATCTAATGCCAGGCATCAGTTTACCATTTGCCATGCCACATTAAGCCTACAATGAGCATTACAGGGGTCACCAGGATGAGTTATTGTTAATACTATCTCATTGTTAGTGCTGAAATTATTGGCAGCTTCTCCATTTTTCACTAGAGTCTTTTTGCTTTGTTCCTGCTATTGATGGGCAGAATGGATTAGACTTCAAAAGCTTTACATCCAGCTCAAGTGATACTCTCTTGCAGACAGAAATAAGACTTTGATTTTCCCTTTTTTACTCAGAAAAAAATTATAAGTTTGACCCTCATCAAACCATACTTATTCTTTACATTTATGATGTGAAGATGGAAGTAATTATTGCTCCAGAGAAGTTAGAAGCTTCGTTCTAGTATATCTGTTTTATAAAAGGTCCATTACCTGGTGGCTTTCATTTAAAAAAACCCAACATTTTAGAATGGTAAAAAGACAGAGTACCATGTGATTTCACTAAAACCTGCTTGCAGATGAGTATTCTTGACTTTTTAAGCAAGGACTGCAGAGCCGCTTCATGGTTTACTTTTATATCCTGAGGAAGCTGGTCAATGTAGTTCTTTTAAAGTTGAATATTCAGGGAGGTATGTGTTACAAACTATTTATAATTAGAAACAGTCAGGAATATCCTGACCCCAACAGGGTATTTTTCCCTCCCCCAACCCACCTGCCAAAAAAGATAAATTCAGACTTACTTTCTGTGAAGCTGCTGAAATCACTTCCTTCTCCCTCTTTGGTTTTTGCCTCTGCTCCTAGCTACAGAGCTTACATAGATGAGCGGTACACCAGAAAATGCATTTTGCATTAAAACAAAATCTGCCTTCTACTCAATGAGGTTTTACAAATGAAATATTTTTTCCTAATATGCCAGGCCTCTGTACCTTTAGTCTGCATTGTGATACTAAGTGTCTTTATTATAATTCACAATATTTCCTTATGAAAAGGCCAATTTGTGATCAGACAAGTGTCCATTAGCCTTCATTCAGAACCACTGCCATGGCGATAATTTTTTTGTTAGACCTTTAAAACCTGCTGTTTCTAGCCCTCCTATTCCTTCAGTCCAAGCCGACATCCTCTCTTCTGTTCTGTAACACACCCAGCGGTCATTAAATTTCCATTTGAAAAGAATTAAAAAGGACTATAATTTTTATGCGATTAAATTGGACCAATTATTTCTTGAAGCCACAAGCATATAATTTCCTATAAGCACTGAAGAAAAATCAATATCCCAAGTTCATAAATTATTTATTACTCCATCAGGCTGCCATTTGTTAACATAACAGAAGGACACCATTCTGGACCTGAACAAGAACTGCAGCTTTCATTCATATACATAAAAAGGATGCACACAAAAAACCCCAGTGAACTTAAACAGTCCAAATACCAGAAGTACTCCCAACTTCCTTCACCCCTACTCCCTGAAGACAGCTATTTCTCAGTAAGGAATTCTGGGAAACCAAGTGTCTCTAGATTAATAAAATGTTGCATATAGTTCATGTCAGAGGTGACATTTAACTATTTTGTTAAATAGGGTTTCTGGCTAATTTTGAAATTAGTTCCATGTACAACCTACAATTACAGTGCTTATGGAACCAAGTTTCTGAATGCTGGAAGCAGTGTACGGTGTAACTTCAAAGTGTTTAAAGAGAGATGCCATAATATTTCAATATTTTTTGTGCTGGTTTTCTTAATGCCATGAAAGATGTAGCAGTACATACCATTTATCTGCAAGTTTTTTTGTTGGTTAGTTTTTCTTAAACCTAGGATCCTCACTGTAAGTTTCCTCAGCTTCTGTCACAGTCCACAGCATTGTCACTGCTCAACGCTCACATGGCTCCTTTCGTCTTTACACATAACAGCAATGAGTTTTTGCAATCACCATATACATTAACATCTATTTCCATTAAAGCAGAGGAAGAAGCAGCTGAAGTATTCAGAAAAATCAGAGATTCATGCAAGGCAAATTCTACAGTTCACATCCTAATGGGCTATTGAACCATTACATGTTTTGAAAAAAGCATTTGAGGCCAGTTAGAGAAGAATCACACTGACACCCATAATCCCAGGAGCACAGGGGTGTCACTACCCCAACAGCAGTACTTGGCCATGAAAGCCCAACTGGATCAAGATCTAGCAGGGTCGGCCCCCCTTTCTGTCCTCCTTGAACAACATGAATCGAACAATACATAGTTTATTCTGTACACACCTTTGTGTTGTGACCTTGGAATAAGAGTGCCTGTCTGAATGGATATGAAAGTTGCCATGTTGCATCCCAAACAAAGGAGGTTTGGATCAGTGTCATTAGGTCAAATACTTGTTTGTCCTGTGAAAGCCTACTCTGACCAAAATCAAAAGCAATTTTGCTCACACATTGCTGCACCTATGTGCCTCTGGCTGGATTCAGAGATAATAACCAGCATGTCCAGAGGGGATTCAATACTTTAAGTTACAGGATTTTATTTGAAATATTGCTTCTTGAAGTGCAAAGTAATATTTTGCATTAACCTAAATGCATACACCTCTCCATCACCCCAAACCTGGGAACAAAAGTTGTAGAATGATGTAATCTACTGAATTTCATGCTGACTTGTCATCCATCAAAACTTTCCAGTTTTCCAACAATTCAAGAAGTACACATGATCTCAGCGAATTTTCACTTTTCTTCAAAAACCAGTCAACTAATAAAATATGGACTGTTCCACCTCCTCCCCATACTGTAAAGTTCTTCAGTCAAGTGAAAGGGGAAGTTTAGCACATTAATCTAGAATCAAATATTGAAAAGATTCTCAGTGTACAAATTTTTTTGCTTACTTGACAACAATATCTATAACCACATTTTCTATTATTACACTTTTTATCAAATTCCAACAGTTATTTCTGTTTCAGTAAAATTGACAAAGGAATGGAGATCCAAGCATTGCTTATTTCTCCAACATACTTGAAAACTCTTCAGGAGGCACCTTAGTCCTGATCTTGGTAAAGGCAGGATCAGGGTTGTAAGACACTGGCAGGTCCAAACACAAGATTTCTTAACAGAGAAGAGAAATGGAAAGAGAAAGGACTCCAGGGCTTTGTTTTTTACAGAACAATTTCTACACCAAATTATACTGATCTGATAAATTGAAAGCAAATTGGAACCAGTTACCTAGATGTTCTTTTCCCTAACAGCATGATATGAAATCCCAGGATCATGACAAACAGATGAATTTTAGGAGCACACTTCAGTTTCTGGACATAGGAAAGGGTTTCTTAAAAATTCTTCAGTACACAGAACAAAAGGTTTATCTAGTACAAGCTCATAGCAGTGCATTTTTTTCCAGGGCTAGCTCTTCATTTTGCTTGGCACTGGGAACAGAGTGGAATTTACCAGCCATGACCAACTAATTCAGAGGCACAAGTTTGAGCCATGTCTGCACTGCCAAGCTCCCATTGTGGAGCAATACAGCACAGAGCAAGGCAGGAGCCTGAACCAGCTGTTACAGGCACAATGGGCAGTGCAGCAAGGGAGCAGAGCTTTTCAGGGCACAGCTCTAGTAAATATCAGCATTGTCCAACTAGGAATATGTTTTGAGTTTTGTACACCAGGAAGTATGCAGCAACTTAACACAGACTGAAAGCTTAAGAAAGGATTTATGTACAAAGCCAGCCCCTGTTGGACAGGATCAATTCGAACAGAGGAAAGAAAAAGAGCAAAAGCCTTTTAGGCAACACTTGAAGGAGGATGACCTTCTGGGACCCTGCTGATTATTTACATGATTTCTTGCCAAGAAACAAGGGCTGCACTGCTCTCCAGCCAGCATTAATGATCCCTGCACATTGGCAAATTTACTTCCAGCCCCAGGCTCAGCTGCTAAATAAGGTGACAAACTACTTTGAAAAATCTGGTTTGTAACACATAAAATATTAAAAAAAAATCAGTCCTTTTCAAATTTGGAAGTTTGTTTTAATTTCATTTTGAAGATACAGAACTGCAAGTTGTCTGTTTGGTTTTTTTTAATAATCCTCAACTTAACCACTGGGCCTGCTGGCTTAGAGCTGGATATAAGCTAAAATCTCTTAACTATACCCTGATCCAGCAAAGCAGGTCAGCACAAGTATAAAGCAATGAATGACACAGAACTGAATTATCCCAATCATTCCAAGCAAAGAAGGAGACTCCAGGGGCTTAATCCAGGTTAGAGTTTTTTGATTTTATTTCTGCCGTCCTTACTCTCCCTCCAAAACATGAGATTCTTGCACAGGCAGATTAAGACTCAGTGCATCTTGACATGAATTTTGAGGGGTTTCATAAATAATTGAAAAATAAAACAAGTTTTCCCCTGATCTTTACCCAGGTTAGTTTTCAGCCTGTCTTTATAATAGAGGTGCTCCATCTCTCTGATCATCTTTGTGGCCCTCCTCTGGACCCTTTCTAATAGGTCCTCTTCTTTCCTGTGCTGGGAACCCCCGAGCTGGATGGCTTGGCAACAACATCAGCCTGGGGATGTATGTCATTAGGTTCCATAGACTTGTGGATATTCAGCTTCATCAAATGGTCCCAAACCTGCTCTTCATTTATAGTGGGAGTGAGTTCATTCCCCTCACACCTACTCAGAGGATCAGAGACTTGAGGGAAGTCTGACTTCCAGTGAAGACTGAGGAAAAGAACTTACTGAGTACCGCAGCCTTTTACATATCAGTTACACCAGTTCACTCTTCTTCCATACTGGGGGGGAGGGAAGAGTGGGGGGATACACTCTTTGGATTTTTTTCTGACCTATGTATTTACAGAATCCCTTTTTGTTATTCTCCACATCCCTTGCCAAGTCCTGTTCCAGTTTTGTCTTCCTCTCCTGGCTCTATCTCTACAATTCAAACTATATCCCTGTATTCTCCCCAGGTCACCTGTCCCTGCTTCTGCTGGCTCTGCATTTCCTCCTTCCTGTTCAGTCTGAGAGTTAAATCATCAGACTTGCTCACTCATCTCAGTTTCCAGCCTGCTTTGCATGATTTCCTACACCGGGATAGAGAACCCTTGACTCTCAGAAAAGTGGCCTTAAAGAGACATCAGCTCTGTCCTTAGGGACAGCTACCCAAGAGATCTTATTCACCTACCCCCTAAATAGCTGGAATTTCCCCTTTCAATTTTCAGGGTCTTGACTTTGCTCCTAGAGATCACAAACTCAATTAGGGCAAGGTTGTTATAGCCCAGTCTGCCACCAATCTTTAACTCCTTTAATGACCTCATCCCTATTGGTAAGCACCAGATCCAGCAACTACTCATTTCTGGTTGTTTTGCCTGATACCTGGACCAAGAAACTGTCCTCTACACATTGCAGGAGTCCCATGGACTGCTTGGAGCTAGCTGTATTGCTTTCTCAGGAGATATCAGGAAGGTTTTGTTGGTTCTCTCAGCCTTCAGGAGGCCTGTTTTGGTGCAGGCATCTACCCAGGGAGGCTGTGTTCTTTCTGGTTAGGTTTCACCCTCAGCCAGGCAGTAGTAATGGGTAGACACCATTTTTGTTGCCAAAAATAGGCTGCTTCTTGTTGACCCCTCAAGTGGATGGAGTGACCCCTCCTCTGAGGCCTTCCTCACTAGCAAACTTGTAGACTGCTGCAGCACATCCTGTTTGTCATTCTCTAGGTGTCCTGCTCACTCCATTGATAGTAGTAAAGTAATGAGCAGGAAGAGAAAATAGATTACTGAATTGAAATTAAAGAGAGAGAAAATTATTTTGAAGCAAAAAGATGGGTGTGAGCTGGACACCTGCTGCTTTTTTCTTCCAGCAGAAATTAATGAAATGTAGAATCAGACAGGGATAAGATAAAATTAACCCTCCTTTCCTCCAAATAACAGTAACTAGTCTCTTTCTTTATGCTGCAGACATGTTATTTGGGTGGTGTTTTTTATTTTAAAATATTTAAATGATTTGAGGAAGAGAGGTAATTTTATGGCTACCCAGTAACTAGCAGGATCCTGCAGGGACAACACTAAAATTTATTCTGAAAGTGTTTACCCCCCTATTGCCTACATTTTAGCAAAATTTTATCTATTACCTGAGTTTTATTACAAGGTAAAAACAAAACCTAACCAAGACTGCTTATTAACAATAATTCATACAGTGCAATTCAGTGATTTGCTATTCACATTTGTGTTCATGCCAGGCATCCTGGGTAGTGGATGAAAATCTCAAATCTTACAAGTTTTAATAGAATTCTATTCAAAATATTTTTGTTCCCCAGCTGGGAACGGTCAGACAAAGAGGGAGAGCAATATTTAAAGCTTAGTGCACAGCTTGGGTGACCCAAGCAAACTGAATCATGAAGAGTTAAGCCTTACTCCATGTGGTAAGGACTTCTAGTTAAATTTATCCAAATAAAAGGCACCAAAAATTGACCATCAACATATTCCAACCACAGTGAAAAACAAACACTTGAAGACCTCATGTAAACCAATCAAATTGGGTGTTTACCTTAGTGCTTACAAAGATTAGAAACATGCACATGCAATCCAGTCTCACAGAAAAAACCTTACAGAAATATAATTAAATTACAGAAGAACACCTCTAGAGCAGGCCTCCTGTAGGGTTTGACTTCAGCAGGGACAACTGGGAGACACTGGCAGAAGTGGCCCAGTCTTAACACACTAAAGTCAATGTGGTCATACAGATTTTGGTATCTTCAGTGCTCATATTTAGTCAAAGCTTGTTCCCATATCAGTCAACTCAACAGTTTCTCTCACAGGGATAGAATTTGGGGCTGAACTAACCACCTCTAATGACACAGGCTTACACAAAAAATTGAGTCAAACTTACTAAAATTGAAAGATAATACAGTAAGAGGATAAGGCTATGCCACAGTGAATCCACCATCAGTTTCCTGAATGATCTTACTTAAGTAATTCACTGTGCTTCATTCCATCTCCAAGAACATGAGAATGAACAAATACTGGAAGCTACTCAGATATCACAAGGGGTCAGACAGCTACAAAGCTCAAAACAGCATTTGAGATAAGTATGGAAAGATTTTGAAGTAGTAAGGTCAACTACGTAATTTCCATCTAAACCCACACTGGAAACACCTTGTTCCTAGAAATATGTGGCCAAAACCACTTGAAGTTAAACTTATGTCTGCTGGAACACATCTCACTGTTTCTCTTGCCTTTTCTTCTAGACACTTTTCTTCTAGACACTTTTTGTTTTAAAAGCCTTCAGAAAACAAGAACAACCAACACACCCACTTTCTTAAGCTTATAAAAACAAAAAGTCTGAAAAATTATAACTCAGTGACTGACAACTAAAGGCTCTTACAAGAACATTATTTTTAATAAGTAGGACTGGCAGCTTTTAAAAGCTAGTGCCATCACAGCAACATTCCAGTTAAAAAATGGAGCACAAAAAGAGACATGTTCTGACATTCACAGCAATATACAGGAAGTAAAGGGTCCAGAGAAAATAAGGTAGCAAAAAAAAATAACAAATGAAACAGTTGAAATTGAAATCTACTAACAACAGGAAATGCAGATAAAACCACAAAATCAGTGAAGTGAGAATTGCTAAGCGATTCCTCTCAGGGAATCAAATGACTGATTGATCACAGGTATTTTAATCTACTCTATTTTAGTTACAATTCAATCAAATCTATGATTCAAAGTGGAAAAAGCAAGCATCTTGAAGGAAGCAATCTATATGAGCATAATAGATGAGGATAATTTTTATAAAAAATAAATCAAGGTAGAGGTGCCTGTGGGCTTGATTTAATTGCAGAGGGAGAGGAGTGACCATTTTCTGGAAGAGAACTTTGATGTGCTTGCAGAAGAATTTGTGGTTTTAAAATTATCATGTGCATCATGAAAAGGGCAACAGCTGCAGAGCAGTAACTTGACATGCAAATTCCTGCTTTTATTCAGTCCACGTATGCACATGCTGATAAGAAATTTAAGCAGAAAAATATTCCTTTTGCGTCATCATATGTAGAAAGGATATAGTTGTTTGCTCTGAAAAAAAAGCTGCTTAATACCAAGAAAAAAATGTGCTGTTTCACAAGCAGGCATCAAAACATTTAGAATTGCCTTGCTGTTTTAACCTGATACACTGATGGGTATGAGCTGACCATAAGCTGATGGACAGGTTGAAAGCAAAATTTCTGAAAAGCTATAATACACACATAAGCAGGAAGGAGCAGCTAGTTTAAATATTTCATTGTAAAGAGAGAAATCCAGGCAAAATTATTTTCCCCACAGAAATAGGATTAATTTGGTTAGATGTGGCAATACCAGGTCTCAACACCCACAAAGCATCCTCCTCCTGAAATTCCAATAAATCCCAGCCACTATATTCTGTGTCTTCAATAACCAAATGATCTCTTAGGAAAACCAATCATCAGAAGGATAGTCCCAAGCAGCCTCCCTATCTAGGAGACTGAAAAAGCATGAAAGTTGAAATTAAAAAAATTCTTAAATAAAGTTAAATATGGCTCCAAAAGCTTTCCTCATATTAAATGCATGAATTACCATGCCATCATTCTGAATGATGATAAGCAGAAGGAGAAGTTTTAAAGCAAAAATGGCAAGATTTCACAAAAATGTAAAGCTATATGTCCGAGCAAAAGAAAATCCGTAAGTAATGAGTATCACAAACACACAGTTGAAGGGAAGATAGCTGTTGGGGGAGGCATTTCTGCTTTTAAACCAACAGGTTGATGATATATCTACTGATCTATGGATTCTCCAAGCAGAGTCAGGACTGACTTGCAAAGGTGTGAGGAATGCATGCTTAGGATGAACTGAGAGGGTGAGTGCCATATCAGTGTAAAAGCAAGAGAGCTGCTGATAGCTCCTGTCAGCAGCATTTAACATGGCAAACACTGGGACAGGGAACACAGAGGCCAAGAGGAGGAAACTGAACACCTTTGCTGCTAGATAGAGATAGCCCCAAAAACACATTGATCCTATATTAACAAAGAGCCAAAGATTCTAATTTTAGTATTCCAGGTCCATCTGGGCTCCTAAGCCAAATCTTAAGCAGCTGAATAGACTTTTTAAGAAAAAATACACCATGAAGTCACACTGCAACATGCTCAAAGACCGAGGTGCACAAAAGCAAAACAGGCAATTGAATGAACTGCAAAACCAGAGTTACGATTACCAGCAGCAGACGTAAAAGATGTATCTGGCAAACCCAAACCAAAACATTGCCTGGATGGACAAGTAAGAATAAATAAAAACCAGGACTGTATGCATTCACAAAACTATCTGACTACTTATCCCCTCAACTTTTATAGCCAACTTTTTTTGGTCCAGTACATAAACTTGCACCTGATTACCAGAGACTGCTTGGATGACTGCAGGATGGAAAAGGTTATTGCCAACACCACAGCTACCACTTCTTCACTTCTGTGACTCATCCCATCTTTTTCAGAGAACCTGCAGTGCCGCACACTAGGATGTACAGTTCTTATTAATTTATTCCTAAAACAAAAATCAAAGGTCTAAGCAGAGCCACTGATACTGCCAGTACCAGTGAACAACTATAATCAGTTGCTTATCAAGGCCTGATTTTCTTCAAAATTTATTTTTCCAGAGGATTTTGGATTTTGTGAAAAAGTTAAAACAATGCAATTAAAAAAAAAGGAAGGAAGCACCATTTTACAGAGACTGAAAAGACAAAGGAAGTCACAGATACACACCCATTTCCTAAATTGAATTTAGCAGCTTTGAAAGATTCTCAATACACAGCCCTGCAGAAGGAAGGCCTTCATCTATAAAAGATGGCAAGCATACATATTAGAAGTGCATTCTGAGCTGTATGAATAAGCCATAAATAATGTAAGTCATTGAATGCCTCCCCACCTCCTGCCAGAAAGGAGCAGGAACAGCTCATGATTTTCAGATAAAGTTTGTTATTCAGAAATTATCTATGAAATCATCTCCATGAATTGCTATTTGCTTATACCTTCTGCCTGAATAGCTAGTTGCTCTTATTAGCTGTTGAAAATTCCAGCTGTTTTGATTGGCATGCAGCTCACATAACACATCTCTCCTCCCTAAGCATGGGCACTTACTGAGAACTCACAAAACTACCTGTTTTAATCTGAACCCTGATTCAGTTTTTTGTTTTCTATGAGCCTGGTAGAACATTTCCTAGCAAGCAGCATGCATTCTGAGCACTGGTAGAAGCTGTGCAGCCACATGGAGAGAGCTCTAAACACCAAGAGCTGGACAATAGGTCTTTATCAGGTGATTGCCTCTCACTCCTCAAGTGCCACCTGCATCAGAGCTGCTGTCTTGAAGAGCCACTAGGAGCAGGTGACAGGGTCCTGTAGAGGAACCAGATATTATTAAACCCATGAAACAGTTACAAAACTGGAAGCATTTATGGGACTTCTGTGCCATATTTATCCCAGATCTTCAATGCAGATCCTCAGTCCACCTCTGAAATGCTCCTGTCCTTGCATGAATAACACAGACATAGATCAAAGACTAACATAAAAGCTGCACAGAGAGTTGGACAGCCCAGAGGATGCTCCACATGACTGTTTCTAACACAGCCATGCAACACATATTAGTATGCTCTTTGCACAAGTGTGTCCTTTTCTCATGAATTGAATTTTGTTAATTTCCACCATTTTTAGTCAGATACTTACTTTGCTCATTTACACTAAAAGCACTTGTCAAACATATGGTCTTGAATTTCTTCAAGGCTTACCTCCAGATGTGATGTCTTCAGTCTGCTGTCAGTAATCCAGTAATCTCCAAAGGAAGCCTTTGAAATTGGCTCCCCTTCAGGATCCTAGTTTAGAAGAGCCCTTGATTTCTGTTTTAGAAACTTGCGAGACAAGGTAGACATTTGGTGGTTGGCTTTGCAATGTTTTTTTCCTTGTTTGGGAAATACTCCCCCTTATGACAGACTTTGTTAGACTCTTAGAAAACAAAAAGAACTACTGAGCTGAAATATGGTGTTTATGATAACTTGTGTTCAAATCAGTCACTCTTGCAACAGGAATCCCACAAGGCTACCCCTAGAATAAGCAAAAAACTTAGGAAACAGTTCTATCACAAAAACATCATTTTGTTAAAAGCCAAAACATTTCAAAGGAATGTGTTTTATATGGATAAAGTGGAAATCTGACAGCATTAAAATACTTGGGGTTTACTTTTCTGTGAAAAAGTATTGTAAATTTCACTGTTTTTTTCAACGGTTTGACGTATGAACAAAAAAAAAAACCCACAGAATATAAAAGTTTAAAAAAATTCATTATTTCATTTCAGCTCCAAAAGAAATGCTTTTGTGATCTCAGATAAGTTTGGAAGAATGATTTTTTTTAATATGTTTCAAAACCTGAGTTGGCTTTCCAACCAAACAAACCCAAAATGTTAAAAATTCCTGACTGGTCTTGGGTCCAAAAATCAATCTAGATGACAAGCCTGCTATAAGTATTGCTACACTGCTATTTTTCTGCTATCCCCCTACCCACAAAGATCCAAAAAAAAAGCATAACAAAATGATAGGCAAACCCAGAGAGAAGCCTGGAGTCCAGTATTTAGTTATGGACAGCATACCCTTTGCATCCAGGTTCCAAACAGGCTTCGCCACGAAGCCTGAACATCAGGCTCGTCCCCATTTAAGTGTCACAGCAATTTTGGGATGAACATGAAGCAGCTAAGCCATCCAAGACCAAATTTTAAAGGTCAAATGCCTGTTGTAGAAATATCATGCTTGTCAGCAGCCTTGGCTGATGCAAGAGATTGCACTAGCACAGAATTTTGACTACAACTCATCAATGTAATACTCATTCTTCAGAACAAGTCCCTGAAGAACAGTGCTAAGGTACACGAATAGGACAATGTGAAATAAATACTTTTAAAATATGAAGTTGTACTTCTGCCAAAGCAATTCACAGGCACTCAAGCAAAACATTACTCTTAGCATGCGAAGGATTTCTGTGCACTGCTAGGGAATATGTTGAGGATTATTCTCAATGAGCAACACCTAATGGAAAAAGCAATGGTCAAAAATATGATCTTTGATGCAAATGACATTTGAATCACAGTGAAAAGCAGTATACATAACAATAGCATGTTACCAGAAGCTTCCAGTTTCAGGCATCCAAATGTTTTTTTCAAAGGGTAGTTATTTCAAGCAACTCAGTACCTGCTTTCACAAAAAAAGCACCGAAACTTAGAGGAGTTAAGGGATTAGCTCAAGGATATTCAAGATCGGGCAAGAATGGCACAGTGGCAGCCCTGTGAGTAGACGTCTGCTCTCCCAGCTTCGAATTCCCCAGCCCAGCAGTGTCTCTCTCTGCCGCAGCAACATCTGGCAAGCCTTCCATTAAGGGCTGCCCATCTGACAGGTTCTCTACCCACAGGAAACACATGAACCAAAATGTAATGCCTACTCCAGCAAACACAATAATGAGAGGGCAAAACAGCAGCATCCACATGAAGCAAGACCTCACTGAAGTGAGTGATGCCAATATGCCATTTTTTCTTAAAGCCTAGCTACATCTTTAAAATATTTGGAAGTGTAAATACTGCCTTTGCATTTTACGACACAATAAAAAGTGGTTTAATACAGCAATAAAAACTCCAATATGCCTTGACAAAGTTATTTTAAACACTGGTCTAAAGCCCATAGCTACTAAGTTGTAGACAGATTTAATTTCAGAAAGGCCTTGACACAATACTCTTTTAAATGAAAGTAAAATATTCTGCATATCCAGACTTACTAAATAAATCTCAAGGTTTTTATGGCACTAATTAATGAGTATGAGCACATTGGGACTGCTGAGTAATTTGCACTAAGGCTATATATTGTAGATATAAAAGCAGAAAGTGGCAGATGCCTAAGTACTGAAAATGGGGTTTAGGACCCTCTGAAATAAAATAGCTGCAAATGAGGAATTCTTGTGGTTCAGGAGAGAATATTTACTACAGTGACCTAGGGCACAAGCAAGATCAAAAAATTGGAAGCAGCATGAACTGCATTCTACCCTTCAAAACATCACACAACCAAAACAATGAATAATTAGAGTTAATTGTGCTTGTTTGCAGCAATCAGTGTTTCATCACATGTAACACTCAGCGAGGCACATGAACAGTTCACACCCACTGGGAGGAATGGGACTTGACCTGTGTTATTTCCCAGCCCTTGGGGTGGGACACCCAACAGCCAGGGATCCCTACCCTGGCCAACCCGAGTGCATAGCATTAATTACTCCCCCAGGCAGCACTAATTACTCCCCCCGGGCAGCTCGAGGACCTAGCTGTTCCCCACAGGCATCAGGGCCAGCCTCAAAGCCAGGAGCTGCCACACACATGCTGTAGTGGCAGCCAGTCATGGCCAAACACCCCCACTTTAGCCAAGCAGGACAGGCAAGCATCTCTAGCAGGTCTGTCCCCACAGAGCCCAGCGTGGGTAGTGACACCTTTGGCTTTAAAAAATGTTGAGCTTAGTGTTAAGATGGAAAGCGTTTCTCCCCAGGCTGTCCAACCAAGTGCTCAGAAGCTGAATTAGCAACTTTTTATTTTATTTTTAACACACAATTATGCCAAACTTTTGCATTTCAGTTGAAATGAGAAAGGCACTGCTCTCACACACAGCACAGTTAACAAGTGTAACAGGACAGTGATCTCTGGCTGGGTGACAATCTCTTTATCAATCCCTTTATCTGGCACTAACAGCCCCAGAGCTACCTTCTGTGCATGACCTTCCCACAAAGATCCCTTCACTGCCTTGGAGCAGCAGCTCCTGCTGCTGCAGGTCACAGGACAGGGAAAAGGCAGTTTTTGTCTGAACAATCACAATCAATTCCAGACCTGTTAAACCTACAAGGGAAGGAACTACAAAGGATGTTTAAACATATAGAGTGTGCAGACTAGAACAGCATAGGTTTGTCTTTTGAAAAACAGTTCAATTTGACTTTGAAAAAAAATAAAGTATCACAGTGATCAGAAGTTAAAGCACAGAAAAAAACAAGTTTCTACAGAATACATCATTTGCATATTAATTGTATTTATCTATGATTTTTCTTTTTTTTTAATGTGGAAAAGTATATTAAAAGGAGCTTATCTCATCTTAATCAGAATTATTTTGGTGCTTCTGCCAGAGCATTCTTATACCAATTGCTCCTGCCCTCACCTGGCATCAAATATTTTTCTCTTACCAAGATTAGTCAGCATGCTTCTAGGGAATCAAGGTGGTATTACAGCAAGATAAAAATTAAAATACACAGCATTCTCAAATCACACGCAAAATAGTTGGCAGAAACAAAACTTGGTCTTCTGATTTAGACACTGCAGAGCCCTCTTCTTTTTAATTAAAAAAGGTTAGGGGAATGATTTAGATAAGCAATTCAGAAGAATTATGAACCTTCCCAAACCTTTGTTCAAAATAAGAGCCGAAATTTCTGGGGACTCATAAAAAGCTAACTTTGGTCACACGTACCCTTGTTGCACACATACACACACAAGTGCACTCCCCGACCTCTCTGTTCTCTCCTACCCTTCCCACATTTAACAAGCAGTAAAAGTGTCAGAATAATCTTGAAGAATAATGCCTGTGTCAATAGAAAATTTTCCACCCCACACTACCTTCAGACACACCACGTTCTTTTTCAGGGAAGGAATTCTGAAAACAGCTTGACTGTTAAAAAAAAATAGGAGTGATGAAAATAATAAAGAATAAAACTTTGTTTTTGTTAACCAAAAAGCATTTTGATGAATGCCATTTTGTGCTTGACTTTTTAAAATGTCATTCAGCATGCAGAAAGACTTAAGAGAAGCTTTTTATAAAAAAAACGCAAGTGCTTTTTGGCACTCAAAAAAACCACCTCCAACCACATGATTTTTTAACACTTAAATGTGAAAGGACATCTATTTTGAAAACACTGCTCGGAATTCAGTTTATTTGCTTTGCCTCAGCATGATCAGTGGCCCAAAGGAGCATGAGAAGACCTGAACTCCTGTCCTCACCACGACTGCTGTGGAAGCTCTATCCTATAACTGCATTTAAGCAGCCCTAGGGTCAGGCTGGCAGGCCCTGAGCACCATGCCAGTGCCATGACAATACACATGCCAGCTGGAGAAGGCTCACAGCTGATACCACAGATGCGTGCAGGGGAGTGTGGTTCTGCCATCTAGATCCCCATAAAAATGCCTTGCAGCAAAACCCCAGCCTAACATGCATTAGGAGCTTATCTACCCATGGCATGCTCAGGAGAGTCAAAGCAAATCAGCTGAAGACACAGAGTTAAAGCCAAGAACTTAGAGTATTATTAGATGAAAGTTACTTTTAAGAGGGAATACCAGGAGGATGCTTTAAACCTGTTTTCAGGCAATATAACCTGATTTCAGAAGTCAATTGATTTACCTTCTCTTTTCAAAGTACATATGTGAATAAGAGGAAGACAGAAGAAAAAAGAAAGCAGAAAAGGTAGTAAATGTCAGCCTTCAGAGCACCAGTATCATCCAAATTAACGTAATGACTCACATTTAAATTCCTTTTGAAAACCACACTACAATAAAGGCATTGAAAACCTTCCTCGCACTTAAGGAGCCACTGGAACTGGGGGTTTTGTCTTGAGGCAGCACAGCTGCATTCCCAACACCAGAACTGAAAGATTTACACTTGGGAGGCAGTTACACGTCAGAAAACCTTAGGTCATTCAAGAATGCTCTCTGTTCTAGCACCTCAGTTGTTATGGTTCTGGGTCTGTGTTTCTCTTTTCCCTAAATCAGGATTATAAAAATATGATCCCACTGCAATTCACCACCAATAACTTCTGTAGTTCTCACCTCAGCACAACATCAGCCACTGCTTTTTTTTATCTGAGACAGTAGAAGCATGAATTAGTGACCCACCATCCTTCACAAGGAAAAGTGCCATTAAGTTTAAAAAAACAAACAAACAAACAAACAAAAAAACAAACCAAAATTATAAGTCCTGAATTCTGTTCCCAGCTGCTTCATTTTACTCTTTCATCTCTTGATGCTCAGCTTCTTCACCCTACACATGCAAAAAATAAAGTCTGAAGAAATGCTTGCAGTGCAGAAATCTCAGAAATCTGTGTCATTTAACCTTTTGGAAAATCGCAGCATTACTTAACTGCTTCTGAGCCAAAAGTTAATCCTTATGAAGTCTTTTGAAACCTTCTAGAGCCTATACTTCATGGCAAAAGCATCCTGCATATACCAGTAGTTAAATTCCAAGTTTTTCTTCTCTGGAGATTTTATAGATTTAAAATGAAATTATCTAAGTTTTGTTCAAAGTACTCTGGTATCAGTTTCAAGGCACAATCCATTAGAACAAAAATTTCAGCCTACATAGTACAAAGGCTGGCTTCTGCACAAGAGTGTATGTGATTCAATTTAGGTCGACTAACTTGACATTCATACACCACATCGTGCAGAATAGGACAGCGAGTATTCAATAAGACACTGACACTGTACATAAATTTAAGATTATCCATCACTTGCAGTTCCTTACTGAACTAGTCTCCCATATGTGATTCTTTTAAGGCCATAAATATTTCAAAGAGATAAAAAAAGACTTTAAAGAACCGTCCTATCCCCCAAACAAAGCATGAGGTATAAAACATGGAAAAGGTGCAGAAATAATCCTAGCCTGACATTTTGGCCACAAGTTATTCTCACTTTTAAAAATTTGATTTAATAAACTTTGAAAAGTTTTGTATTTATCTGCATAAAAGCATTTGGACTTATACGTTTATTATTGAACAGGTGAAAAATACAACTAACTGATGAATCAATTTAAATAGCATTTGAACTACTGCTTTTATAACCCAAGGCTTACATTTTTCCATCTCCCTCCCAAATGGCTATGCATTCTTTACTTGCTCATCTGCAGGAATTTACAGGTGTTAAATTAGCCATGGCAAGCTTACCTTTTGTTCCCTGATTGCTATCAAAACATATTGAGAATTACAATAGAAACATACTGAGAATTACAGAGAAAAGTTAATTAAAAGTTTGAATAGAAGCTCCAGAAAGTTCAAACAAAAGATTTTTCCCTAGTTCATACCAAGATCTGGCTGCATGCATAATTACACATAAATCAGACTATAACTTTCTATACTTTTCTTCAATTAAAAAAGTAAACCTTTCCCCTTAAATTTAGCTAAATGTTTATAAATATCCAGAGCTCCCATTGCAGTCAATACCTTGTGGATGTGATGTTAAAGTGATAAGACAGGCAGAAAAAGAACAAAAAGTTCCAGTGATTTGTATTGTTGGGGCAGAATGCCAGGTTCCCCATCTAAATCTATCCTATAAATAGACGTATTCTATTGTAAAAAAGTTTCCCAAGTATCCACTCTAGTTTAAAGACAAGTTCTTTCAATGTCAGCTTTCCACAAATATAAATGATTGAGTTTAACTCATAAATGTCATCTGAAAGTAAATTTTAAGATTGCTGCTTCCAACATTCATACCAAAATAACAAGTTTTATGTTAAAGGCCACTGTCTTCCTTACAGAAAGAACCCCCGTGCTCCACATTTCTCACTGCAGCCTTGGCACACAAGTACTTAAATTAACTAGGCAAGGACCGAATTACACTCTTTGTGGGAAGGATAATGCACATAGATTTACTGGGGAGTTTTGTTTATTTTTTTCAATTTACCTCATTTAACAGTAAGCAAAAGTTAAAACTATCTGTGTGTCTCAAAACCTATTCTAGCACAGTTTGCTGCTCAAGCAAGCGGTTAGTGACCATGGCAGAAATGCTGTTAAAGGGAATTCAAGCAGACAAGACAAGAGAGCCAAGGCAAAGACATTAGGACATGTGCCAGCATAATAAATGAGGGTCTTCTGTGTCGGTAGACCTGGGAACCTGACAGCTCACCATCCCACTCACTCCCACACACTACTTAGCCTTAATCATCACAGGATATGGGGCAGAAGCATCTCCTAATAACATATTTTCGGCCTTGAAAAAAGGCTAAGTTGCAACTGCCATCAGTTTTCTATCACAGTTTCTCCTTGAAGTAGATCTGATTAAGCATCATGGACGCTCATAATTCCAGTTTTTGTGACTAGTTTGAGTAGTTCAGACAATGCTTTGTGCGCTGGTTGTAGATTTAATACAGGCTCTGGCACAGCACCTCCTCCAATGTGAAACTGGAATGACAGAAAAGGAATAAGTTTTATAGTAGTGCTGTGGCCATAACGGTGTTGAGAGGTAAGACTGGTGAAGAGCAGTGGTAGCTTTATTTAGTCATCCACCAAAATGAACCAAAAAAACCTCCAAAAAACCCCCACAAACCACCAAAAGAAGCAAACAAGCAAAAAAGCCCCATAATAAGTGTTCTTTTCTGTAATTTAGATAGTTAATATATTTAGATAGTTAAGTTTTAAGAGTCAAAATAAGCCCTATGGCCTTTGTAAAACATGTTGCTTGTTTCATTAGGTTTTCTTCATTAGAAAAATCATGCATAGAAGCCCTGATCATCACCCTATCCTGACCTAGGAAAAGTGAAAAATGTTATTTAATAGATGTCACCACCCATTAGGTCCTGCCTTTTTCCTGCAAATTTTCACTTCTGTCTCTCCAACTTTGGAAAACTCTTATTCCAAGCATACAAACTACTTTTACCTGATGAAAGCATGCCACACTAAGGTATAAACACCAGCAACACATTTCCACAACAGCAAATACTCCACTCCTGCAGCAGCCATCAAAATCCATCCACCCTACCCAAACACTTTCTAAAATGTGCTATGCTTCATTTCTTTGCTCCCTGGGGGAGACTAGGCAGCCACTATGTAGTCAGCTAACTCATGGACATGCCTATTAAAGACAAGAGCACAACATCTCACAAAAGCTCTGCCTCTGCTCTCTATCTTCAGGAAAGACCTACAAAAGTAAAATCAAGGAAATAAGATACTAACTCTAGTAGATGCTATGAGCTCAATATTAAAAGTAACCAAGGATTTAGAGAAATCACTTTGCAGCCCATTAGAATTTATCCTATCTCCACCTTAATGGAACTTCTCCTCTCAGGGACACAGGTGAGCATGTCTCTAAAGAATATGAGATCATAAACATTTCAAGCAACATGTGCAACAGAAAACTATATTAAAAATATTAAAATATAATGATAAAAAAATCCCTGCACTTGTTCTTTGCTTAATAGTCTGCAGGTCATATAAAGGCTTTCTCCTGATAAGGAAAAAAGCAGTTCAAAGGCTGAATGTCAAGGAAACTGCACAGCTCCACTTCACAGAATTAAAAAAAAAAAAAATCCCACAAAAAAACCCCCAAAAAAACCCAAAGTTGCACTCTGCTTCTGACCATTTTATGAGAAAAAAAAAAATTCCTTCATTAAGTTCCTAATTTCTAATTATATGCACAGTTAGAACAAGATGTAGAAATAGCCAGAAGTTGGGTATGGTTTTCCTCTCCCTCCTCCTCAACTGTTAGGCCAATCCAGTGGCACTTTGTTCTGGAAGTTGAAAATGTGTTGCAGTGTACAAGTTATGTTCACTTCTCACCTTTACTTTCCTTATAGGATTCCTGTCTGCTACCTCCCAGACAAAAAAAGTTCATTTACTGCTCTGTTCCCTAAAGCACAGGAACAGAAACTGGAGTGGGCTGAAGGAGGTGGAGCAATACCTGCACCACAGGTTCAATCAGCTCTGGCAGGCCCACAGATCAGCTGAGGTGACAGACACCAGCCATACAAAGGCCTCTTTCCAAGCCAAGCCCACAAAGTATTTGCAGTGTGCATCCACTGTAATGTTAGTTCTATTATTGAGACATGTAGAAAATTTGCTTCATTATGAATAGTTGCCTTTAGTATCCTTTTAGTTGCTCTTAAGTCTTACTCTGAAGGGCTTTTAGTATCTGGCAGTTGAAGCAACACTCACTGAATAACACTGGGGCACACAGACACACAAATTATTTCAAATACATTTGAGAACCATCAATAGGTGTTATATTTGCAAATATGCATGGGAGCATTTAAGTAAATGCAGCATACTACTTCAAAAAGTACAGACCTATCAGTAAAACCATTAAGCTCAGCACTTTTACCTTCCTTTAGCTGCATTAGAAATGACTGCTTGAGGTTGGCTGAAACTCCTGCTAATGGGTTTTGAATGCAGTGCACTTTCTCTGCCTCCTGTTTTAGAAGCCTCTCATCCTATTTCCATGTACATCTTGTGCCTCCAATTGGCTGGGAGTTGCTCTCCTGTGTACCAATTAACTCATAATCAGGGGGAGAGTTATCTTAACCTTGGCACAGCTCCCCTGACAAGCTGGATTTGAAGCATTCCAGTTCAAGCACCACTTTCAAAATGCAGTCACACATGTGGCAGAGAACAGGACACAGCAACCCCATGTGCCTTGCCTGGTGGTGGGGCTTTTGGAGCAGCACTTCAGGGCACATGGGCAACAGCTCCTACATCAGCAGGTGCTTATTCCCAGCTGCTCCAGCTCTTTATTTCTGTGCCTCAAAGAGGTGTAGGGTTTGGTTCATGAGATCAGCAGAAAGATTTTTTGCTGAAAGCAAATACATGAAAAACCTATAGGAGAGCCCAGTCGTTCTCACTGGGTGAGTTAATCTGTGAGGAAGAACAGTATGCCCTTCCTCAGCCTTTCGTTGTTCCACTGGCATCACACCATAGGCTTACCCGCAGTAATGCTGCTGGGAAGCCTCGCAGGAATCTCCATGCAATCAGCTGTAGCAAAATCAGGCTTGGCCACTAAAGGTACCCCACAGCAAGAAGAGGGGAGTCCTCACTGGCCAAGACCTAGCTCCAAGGGTATTCAGGAGGAGAAGGTCCAGCAGCAACCAAGTTCAGACAAAGTCTAGATCAGAAGGCAATCTCCTGGCAATAAAACATGTCTGATGCCAGGCAGGAAACCAGTCCATATGCCAGCATTAGGACCAGGTCTAAAAATTACCAAGCTGGGGCTTAATGGCAAAGAAAGTCAAGCCAGGAGGTCAGTCTCCAGAGACTGAGGTCTAGATCAGGAAACTACACCAGCACAGAAAGCACTGAAGAGGAACATTCCTTCCACAAAGTTCAAACAGGGAAAAAGAGCCCAGACCTGGTTTACATATAAGGATGCAGATGGAGGCCTCAGGTGAGGAAGCTCTTTAGGGCCACTAAGGCTTATCAGTGCCCCTAGGGCCTTAGCAACATGTACCTGCTGCTGTTCCTTCCTCAGGGTGCATCAACAGAGAGTGTGCGATTGAAATGTTGCCATGGTTTCCTGTTCACTTTGTGAGCTGGTTGTCTTCTTCCTCAGCTATCCCCAACCCCAGAAACCCCTGTACCACTAACAGCCTGTGCATGAGAGATGAGAAGAAGCAGCCAGTTCTTTTCTTTGTATTCCAGTGCATCCTTTTGGAGACTTTATGATTCCATTCTCCTTCTGGGAGACTTTGGCAAACTAATTACATAAATACAACCCCCAGCAATGCACATAGCATACTGAATGGTTTTCTTGCATCAGGTACTGCAGTATTTATTATCTGTTCATTTCACCCTTTAAGGAGTTTAGGTGTTGACTTTCCATTCAGATCTGAGTAGAAATCCAAGACAGATAATTTGCCCCAGTCTCACGAAATACCAAGAGAACCAGCTGTACATCCTCTTGTGTTACTATTTCTTCCATTGACTGTACCAAGCACTAAATTACCTTATTCAATGCTTTGTGCCAGGTCCTTAAACCAAGCAGCTCTGCTGCTTGACCCTTCTCCAGGAGCTCTAGCCCTTGGATGCTGCTCCCTGAGACACACTACTTTGCTACCTTTGAGAGGCAGGAAGGAAGGAAGAGATATGGAAGGTAACAACCAGATGTCAAAGCTGAAGGAGGGATTGTGATGTAGAAACTTGGCAACCTGTTTGATATTTGTTCTGAATTATTGCAGAAATTTTTCAGTCTATATTAAAATTTTATAAGCAACAAGGATAATAAATCAACTACAGAAAACAGAAAATTCCTGTTTACTCTTGAAAGAATTGCTATACCTTGAGGTAACTTTTCTCCCAGCAGATGCTGAGATATTTTACTTTAAGCTTGACAAAGAAAATAGTGTCACTTCCATGGGCAAAACAGATGTAGAGGAAACAAGTAAAAAGCAATACAAATGTTTTAAATATAAATACTACTGAAGAATTTCTGGAACAGGTGGTATATTAATTAAGCAAATAAATGTTTGACAATTATGCTTTCCTTAGACAATATTTATGCTTGGTTTTGTTTGGGGTTTTTTTGTTTGTTTGGTTGGGGCCTTTTTGTGGGTAGTTGCTCTCTAGTTGCATTAATCCCTTTAGGATTTTTTCACCTAGACTCTGTCTAATTGGCATTGAAAGGGTTTGGCTGGCTATATTCACAGTAATTATTACTTTCAAGGAAAATGAAGGCAATTGTTCAGTCATCAGTGTAATGCTAAATCAACTCCCCGCTTGCAGCTTGCATGCCTAAGGTCCTCAAAGTGTAAGAATTCAGTTTCATTGAGGACTAAGCTGAAGTAACATATTCTTATATTTTATCTCCCACATGTATATGATGTTTTACCATACATCTTATACTTTTTATCTCATAGAAAGGAGATATGCTAATGAAACCTATGCTATTGCAAATAAGACCTTCTCAGAAAAACCTGTGCTATTATATCACCTAAAGTTGATAAAGTAATAATAAATCCTTCACCGCGATTTTGAGGCCATCCTGACACAGGTAAAGCTTCCAGTTCCCTGCTTGCTCTGTGCCAGGTCGCTCCATTGTTTGTAGGAAGGAATTACATATTGCGCACACATACATGGAAAATCAGGTAGTGACAAATATCTCATCCTGTCTTTCAGCAGTCCCATTTTTTCTAGCCCATTTTCACTGTGGGTTTTGATTTTCATTTTCTTTTTTCTGTGTGCAGGTTCCTTGGGTATTTTTGAGGAAATCAGCTGGCCAGTATTAGCAATTAGTGTAGTGAGGCCAAGGCTAATTACATTAATTAGTCGCTGGATGGCCAAGAAGGGAGGTTAAGAGACCACAGCAAATTAAAAAAGGAAAGGATAGACAGAAACAGTCCTCTTAGCATAAAAAAGACAGGAAATGTATACACATGCAGTGTACCGGATATTGAATGAAGATGCTCAGTTTCATATTTGGATTTTGAGTAGCAGGTTTGGGTTGTTTTGTGGACTTTTTGCCTGTGGTCAACATGCCAGCTACCCAGTATCTAAGGAAGTAAAAGGCCTGTGTTTCTCATGCATGTAACAGTGAAGCTGACCATCTAGGAGCTGCCTCTTCTTGCAGTGTGAAAAATCAATCCCGTTCAGTTGTCAGGGAAAAGGCTACAAGATCGTGGGGAGACTGCTTCAATACAGCCCTCAGTTCTCCCCGTGTGTCATAAGGCTTCTCTAAGCAATACATGGACAATCTTGGGCTGGACTTGGTAAAAAGCAATTAAATGTCTTTGTGAGTTATAGGAATTTATGAATTCACTACTCTCTCTCTACATGCAACTGGAGTACCTCAGTGAAAAAAAAACAACAGCTAAAAGAAAAATTGTGGTAATAGTTATCAGTTAACTCAGGCAAATGAGGCTAATTTGGGAAGGATGTTACTACTCATAAAAGTGAAATAGTTCAGAGAGAAGTTTTAAACAAACAGAAGGTGAAAAACCAGAGGAATTTGTGACTGATTTAAGGTTAAAGAGCTAATCTTGCAATTGCAGTTAGCAATCATGGTAATTGAGCTTATGAGAGGAGACCAGATGGTGATTACAACTGGGAGAAAACACCCAGAGAAACTGATTACTAGAACTTTGGGATTAACATGTAATTTAAAACAATAACAACAACTAGAAAGAAATAAAAATGTGAATATCTTGAACCAGGCATTTTTTACGTCAGGCTGA
Organism: Donacobius atricapilla; assembly: GCA_013397315.1. Lineage (NCBI taxonomy): Eukaryota > Metazoa > Chordata > Aves > Passeriformes > Mimidae > Donacobius > Donacobius atricapilla. The sequence goes on from WBMY01002657.1 coordinate 1,161,504, forward strand.
TGCTGGGGAATATTGGATGCTAAAGCCACTACAGAGAATGTAAAAATGACAGAAACAGAAAGGTGTGAATGACTCAAAGTAAGAATTCAGAAACTTGGCACAAAGAGCTCCACACAGTATTCTCACAAAATAGTAAATCTTAAGTCCCATAAGCCTGGAAACATATAGATAAGTTTCCTGCAAATGCATTCAAGCAAGTAAGTGTCACAGCTCTCCTAAAACGATGAGGTCAAATCCCAAGACCATTGATATCCTATGTATAAGCAGAGATGGTGAATGGAACTTTGTCCGCATGTGTAAAATTTTATTATTACATAAAGCTCAGATGAGCTGAAACCATCATAAACAATTTAATATCTTTGTCAAAATGGGCTTGGCAAACAGTCTACTTCCCTAAAAGAGGAACATGATTTTTTTCATTTGCAATGTATGAGTTATAAAATTCATGCTAAGGTGAAAAAAAATTAATCATTAGAGGCATAAACACTTCATCTTTGACAAAAATCTATTGAGCTGAGTTTAAACCTGCAGTACATACAAGTCAATGGTCATTTCTTTCAGTTCAATTTCAAAAGGAGTATTAGCTGCCAAGTCACATTCCAAAGCCAGAGATACTTACAGAAATAATATTATCAATATTTTAATCATATTCTGATCAAAAAATCAAACTTGAATCATGGAGATGCTAACCTTCCAAAAAGAGAGACATAGAACAGGGTGTTTTGCAAGGTCAACCAGTTGAATCCTTCATGGCAGCAGTGTAATAACTGATGTCCTGGAGCAAAACAGACAGCTTGAAAAGGACAAAGACTATTGTCCTGTACAATACTTCTCATTTCCAATTCAGCTCCTCTACAAGATTCTACAAATAAAGATTTGCTTGCCAGCTTCTATTTTCATTAAACCCAGTAGTGGGATTCATGTAATTTAACTTTTAACATCCTAAAATGAGGATATGGCCTAAGCTAGTTACTTAGGTTTGCTCTCCAGTAAGGGAAGTACTTTGAGGGGATTCATCATTTTTATGTCATTCTAGGATAGTTATCTAAGGTAGTAGCACTAATTGCTCTCTGGAGCCATTGATCTTCATTTTCTCTCTATTGACTACAGACAGAGTTTAAACATTTACCTTTGATGAGATGCTTCATTTTTATGTGTCTCAAATTAGATAGGAAAACTCCCACTTGTTATGCCCGGGAAAGTAATTGCTGATCATGTGCCACAGTTTAATGGGCAGGAGTTTGAGCAGTTTTCAGTGCAGCTTAAGTTGGAAGATAATACTTGTCCCTTTCCCCCCCCAGCACTCCTCTTACCCTTAGATGCCTGGAAAAATCACATCAAAATGCTGGAGTAATGTGTTGAACAGGAGCTGCAGATTGAGATTCTGACCTCTGTTTAGCACTAATGAATTGCAGGATGGCACCAGAGGACACATCAGCACGTACCAGCTTGGATCGGCTTCTGTTCGACAGGGAGCCCTCAAGAAGGACAAGTCATGGAACCAAGAGATGAGTGGGGTCACAACTACGCATGCCACAGATAGCAGCAGCTGTAAGAGCTTGCTACTCCAGCTAGATCAAAAGAAATAGCGGAGGCTTGAAATAAATTGTGCAATAAAGTACAATGGTGTAATATAAAATGGAGACAAAGAGAATGCAGTCAGTCTTATTACAGGAGGGGACGTCTGAAACTGGAAATTCAACTCCCAAGGTAGGACAGAACTAGAATAAATGGGCTTACAGCCTCACAAATAGTGATGCACTGACTCAGGAGATATTTCCTTTCCTGGGAGATTCCAGGAGATCTCCAAGCTCCTGTTACAGCCTTGGGACTTTGAGAGCCTACCTGGATGACATTAGTAGTGAAGTGCGGTTTAAATCCCGTGTTAAATTAAGGGAAATTGTTAATTGCTGTGATTTTAAATGGTAGTTCTGGAAAGGGAAAAGGGAAAGCAGGGAGCATTGCCTTTTGAAGGCTCTAGAAAGATCCAGCTGCCAAGTCACATAAATATTTCTGGGCTTTGCTGACCAGGAGGGCTGAAGTGAAGCAGGACCCTGTAGGCTCTTTGGCTCTGAGTAGTTCAAAAGTTTAATTTACATACGGCTGTGCAGGAAGCTCCCCAGTTGTGAACACCAGCAAAATTAAATTGGGTGAGCAGCTGCTATCATAAGTTTTATCATCCCCTGACCAGTAGTCTCCCTGATGACTTAACTCATATAAAAAAAAGTTCCTTTATCCACAAGAGCCTCACAATGTTGAAGGACATTTTAAAAATAACTTTCTCAGTACTTAGACCTTTAGCCTCTAACATTGCTTTATTAAATCACAAAACACGATATATTCAGATAACATTAAGGTTCTGACCTTGGATGCACAAAAGTAAGGAAATTCAGAGGAAAGTTTGAACCTCTCTGTGTGTCTAACATCAGACTTTTGCCTACTGTTTGCATTGAGGGCTTGTGGCACCTACTGAACAATCTCCTGGTGGTTTGGTGACCCTTTCAATTTGTACGTACAATAGCTTAAGGACAGGACTTTAAACTGGACATGAATTACCTAGTGCTTTAAGGTTGAATTTAGATCTTTAGGCAAGCTAAAGGAGAGTGTTTTGAGTTCAAATGTTCCTGTGTTTTAAACGTATCAAGACAAAGCAAAGAAAGACCCCTTATCGGCAGCCTGCTGTGGTGGTTAATGCAAAAATATGAAGTCTTTACAACCAAACTATATGAAGGCTGAAAAGGTTTCTCCTTGTTGGAGAATCAGCAGGGGAAATTTCAGGATAGAAGAAGGGATTTTTTCTTTGTACTTTAAAAAAGAATTCCAAAACTGGGAATTAATGTAAAATTATGGTTTAATCAAACACTCCATTATTCTCTAATGAACTAAATGGAGAAACTCATAATTAGGTATGTTTTCCTTCCCAAAACATCTTTGGTGGAGTTATGAAGGAGTTAATTCTCTAATTAAAAAAAAAATTCCACCCACATTAACAATTACTTTCCCTCAGGTGAAACTGTAATAGCAAATGGTATCTCTGAATAAGCTGCTGCAGAGCATTCATTTCTTCTACAAAATTACAGATATGCAAATAGAAATTTAAAGTAATAAAAAAAACCCTGAACACCTATTTCCCAAAATAAAAATAAATGCAGAGTAACACAGGATTGCAAATAATTCTCTTACATAGTCAGGAAGCTCTGCTTGTGGAAGCCTTCTTCCTTTCAGATATGTATTCCCACATTTTCCTTACCCTCTGATTGCCTCCACCACAAGCATCTCTATTTAAGTCCATCAGCACTGGCAGAGCCCCCTCCATGCTGCTCCCAGCTCTCCCATCCCCACCCTTCCCCATGCACCTCCCAAGGGAGAGAGTGCGGAGGGATGAGTGCGCACATCTCATGGGAGCCTCAGGGATCATGAGGCTTTTTGGCCAGGCAGCCTGAGGGTCCCACGGATTTCACACAGCCCCTCGCTTGTGCAATTTGTGGTCCTTTGCTATCCTCTACCTATCTGATAAATTTGACTGAAATTAAACTGCAGGTGACAACTTAAATGTGGGAGAATGGCTGACTGATGTGCCCACAGACAGCAACCTGCTGATCTTTAAGTAATCTGCAGATACTTAAGAAGGCTTCTGAAAGAGGAAATCATCACCTAACATCAGCTCAACACTCAGTTTCATGTTGCTTCCCTCACAAGGCACCTTCACGTCTGGGGCCCTGATATCCTGCCCAGCCCTGCTGCTACCCCAGCTGCTGTGGGTGACAAAAACTCCATCCCCTAGATGAAGAAGTACCCCTTGGGACAAGCCCAGGGAAACCTGCCCAGTGCCACAGACCACACCGGAGAGGACACGGAAAAATCACTATGTGATGGGTGGCACCCCTACAAAGGATAGTGCTTTAACTCTTGTTCATTTCCTGACCAATGCTGTTCTTATTAATTCCACGTGATATCGAGCTTATAATTCCATTGTTACTTAGAAATGCTGGTCTGATGCCATAGATTTTGTTCTGTGTTTTTGTCACAGGGTAATATATTAAAAATTAAATAAAAATAGGAAAAAAGCTCACAGAAAACAAAAAAAAAGATAAAAGCAAGCTATATTGTCCTTTCAGCCTAAGAGTTTTGACACTTTCCTACTAACTACAACAGGGAATGCTAGGTCTGTATCTGTACTTTTAATTCAGACTGCTGCATATAGGTACTTCAGGATTTCAATTTTATGCTGTGTATCATCTAAGGTCTGTCTGTGTGCTTCTAATTGCTTTCTCCATGCAAAAAGATGCCATAGATTACCAACAACAGACCTATTAATCATCAATCTAAGTGCAGCTAGGCTGGCGCATACAATATTTATAAGTGTTTATATACCTCTGGCTAATGCTCACAATCAACGAGTGCTAGACAAGGCATGCTAGAGAGTTATCAAATGGTCATATCTTTCCATGATATTTAGTCTGTAGTTGACCTTTATTCCAGATTACAATTGTGATAAAAACGGAGGGTTTTAATATATAAAGGAAATTATTTTTAAAATGTTTACTTTCCTGGGGAGCTGAAAATCTTGACTGGCTGCAAATTTCTTGTAGACCTAGGGGACTGCTTATTGCTGTCTGTGTGGTCTTTTAGATCATCACCAAGTACTTAATGAGCAAATACGATTTCTCTCTCAACTTTGTAGTTTCAAAAGGTGTAACTAAGCAATAGGCCTTATGTGAGCTATAAGGGGTATGCAAGGGGGGGGGAAATCCAATTACAATATGAATTTAATTGTATCTCCGCACTCCCTACAGACCAAGAAGGAGTGAGTCTAATCAGTTTTCAAATAAAGTCTATTCACATTTTACTTATTTCTGGTTGTTGGAAAAAGCATATTTACATTCTAAAGAGTGCATTCATCAGCTTCTGGTCAAACAACATCTAAGCATTCACTTCTTCCTTTCACAGTCAGGCTCAAAAAAATGTAATTCACTAATGAGAACTACAGAGTCCTCTTTCATTTCCACTGAGCTCTTATTTTAAAAAACAGAGCCAGACAAACGATTTATTTCATTTATTTATTTATTTAGCAAATAAATTATGTGATGGTATTCCTCCTTTTTTTTTTTTCCCCCGCTTTGTAAATAATTTGTGAACCAATCCAAATACTGTAACTGTATATCTTATTTGCAGGCATTTCCACAAACTTATTCCAGTCTTTGAAATATTTGCTACCTCTTTGCTTTGCATATGTGTCATTTCTTCTTCTTGGTGAGGGACCAGTCACAGAGTAGATACTAGAAATGTTGAATTAATCCAGCAGACATTTTGCACAGCAATTCCACAGCCATTCCCTATAGAACAAAACCTGGGTGGAGGGTCATAAATATTTGAGGGGAAAACAAACAAAGTGCAAGCAGTTTGTAATTCTGCATAAAATACCCCACACTTGACCTCACTCTCTTATTTTTTCTTGAATTTTTCCTCTTGACATCATTTTTAAGCAGAAGTATCAAGGCCATTACCTCCCTGCCCCTGTCTGTATTCCTGAAGAACGGCGCTCTGCATCTGGCACAGTCACAGCCGCGCTCTCTGGAATGTTCGGTCCCACACCTCCTTATTCGTCTGCAGCTCATCACCAAAAAACATAAAAAACCCCAATGTACTTCTGTGAAGGTGGCAATGGGCAGCTGTGGACATCTCCTGAAGAAAATAAAAGGAATATTTCAGGAGGTTACCAAATCACAGCTGATATCTTTGAAACACTGTACAATATGTTAAGTTTCTGTGTCAGTTACAAAAATTTGCTTTTCGATGGCATTTGCAACTCAATTCAACCTAAATTCTGCTGGCTCCCTGCTGACAGAAGACTGGGCTTTGGATTTTTTTTCTTTCTTCCTCCAGTCCACCTCCGGAAAAGTTGGTACAGACTTGACTGAGTTGATCCTCTCTGGCTTCTACCATCCAGTGACAACAAAATTGTAATTACATGAAGAGAGGCTGATGTTCACAGCAAGCGATGCTTCAGTTGTGCATTTCCTTTTGATCCCAAGGTAACCTGTGGCAGTGGTAGGTAAAATGATTTTTCAAGCATAAGCAGAAAAGCCCCTGAGGAAGAAATATGCTGTATAATCATGAGAGGAAATGCAGCACTTTTTATTAAGGACACCGTACCTTTACTCAGTGCAGACACAAATACTCCTCTCAAAGGAAATGTAACCAATGTTTTCAAGTATTCTGCTCCCTCACATCCAAATCTTAAGCTATTTACAGGAATTCAGAGTCTTAGTATTGAAGAAGTGATGCCTGGAAAACAGCGATAGGTTTCGCCACATGACTATGTATTTGTGTGCTGCAGGGAAGTGTGCATCCAAGCCCAGGCACAACCCTCCAAAGCCCTGAAAGAATTACCAAGTTGTTCAGGCTGGTGTACCACAGTCTCCACAAGTTAAAGAGCTAAGAAAGATGCTCTGTGTGCACAAAAAAGCAGCAGGCACACATCTGTGATGCTTAAGATCTTAAAAGATCTGCTTAAGCATGATATTAAGCACGTACTTGTCACTATGCATTGAAATGAGCAGTGTTACTCGTTTGCTAAAAGTGACACCTGTAGGGCCCAGCATTGTCCCCAGAGGAGTCTGTTGCCATCCCACCACTGCTTCTCCAGCTGCACTGCAAAGCTGGGACCCCCATGATGATCCCCATTGCAAATCCCTTTTTGCAGGAACTGTAACCTCCAAGTGTCGCCCCCAGCCATCCTGAGTGTTTCACACTGCACGTCTCACACCACAGGGGTGTGTTTATGTAGACCTTATAGCAGCCTCCCAGGGCCTGAAGGGAGCCTATGAGAGGGCAGGAGATGGACGTGTTACAAGGCATGGAGTACCAGACACAGATGAATGGCTTTAAATTGAGCGAGGTTAGATTTTGATTAGATATTAAGAAGAAATTCTTGACTGTGAGGGTGCTGAGGCATTGGCACAGGCATTGCCCAGAGAAGTTGTGTATACCCCATCCCTGGAACAGTACAAAGCCAGGCTGGATGGAGCTCTGAGCAACCTGGTCTAGTGGAAGGTCCTGCCCACAGCAGGGGGGTTGGAATTAGATGAGCTTTAATGTTCCTTCCAATCCAAACCATTCTATAATTCTATGATACTTAACAACTTACCTTGTTTCACACCTGAGCACATGGGACCTTTGTTTGGGGCTGCCGTGGGAAGTGCTTACATTTCAGAAGGAACGTTTCATCACAGCCTTGTTCCCTGTCAGTATTAAAGCTCCCAACAGGAGCTAGGTTGACTAGACACTGCCTGGCTGCTGATAGCTGTAACTTATTGCACAGAGCAGTGCTTACTCCTAGGGTGCTGAGCTTGGCATCACCAAGCACACATCCAGGAGCCTACTCGTGTTTAGCTGCTGTTTGGCTTGCACGCACATGGATCACAGTTTTATCCTTGCCTGCTTATAAGTTGTGTGTATTAAAATTGCCAGGACCATGCCACAGTAGGTGACATTTTAGATCATGACAACTATTTTAAGACTGGTCCCTTTTTTCAGATCCCAAAATGAGATATCATGTGCCCTGCTTTTTTTACGCACATTGAATGCCATCAGATTCAGTTCACACTTTGGAGGAAGGGGAAATTAATACCTAAAACTCCTTGAAAGTTAACCAAAATCCTACATTTCTTCAACTCAATATTGAGAATGTCTTAATATTTTCTAGTGGGCATCAAAGTATCGAATTATTATTTTTTTAATTTTGTGGGTTTCATATAATGCTTTCTAATGAACTTGTATTCAGCTGTTCTTGCTGAAGGGAGTGTTGCCTGAATTGAGAAATAAATCCTCCAGGACTTTGCAGAAAGGCACAAGCCTTTTTCCCATGTCCTGTAAATGCAGTTCTTGTAAAGTAGTTTAATTTCTTTTCATTTTCAGTATCTCCCATTGTGTGCACCAGCAAAATCTGTGCATACACAGCTTAAGCTTAACAAGAGCTTTTTCCATCAAGACATTATTTTCTTCAGTATGTATACGTTTCTTCAACTTTGTTGCCAGGCACCTATCCATTCTAATGGAATACAGTTATGCTCAGAACATTATTTTTGTAATATTTTAGAAGTACCATTTAGCACAAACTTGCTGTCTTTTCCCCACATGCATGCTGTTTACAATTTCAGCAGACCATTTCAATGCTTGCTTCAGGTTCCAACTCTATAATTAGAAAGAATGTTAATCACTAAACTATTTTTGCTTGAACATGATCTAACGTATTTTACAAAAAAATGGAATTTTATAGTGCTCCTTGAGCAATTAGATCCATTAGGTATGTGGCTTCCTTAAAGGCAATAGCCAACCTAATAGGGTGTCCATATACAATATTTTATTCAGATGGCATTTTAGGTTTTAACATTTATAAAAAGAAGCCATTGCTTAGCGAATCTTTTAAAATGATCCAAATAGACTATTTATCATCTTCAGAAGTCTCCAACTGGCTTTTATATTTCACTTAGACTTAAATAAGGTGTCTGTTTTCTGGCCACTGAGCAATTTTTAACATGCCAATAATACTTTCTCAAAAGCTATAATTGGCCCCCATTCCTACAGAAAGATTGTCATCAGTATATTGGCAAACATCAGAATGTGAACACACTCTGAGCGACTGACACAAAGAGAAAGAGAGATGTGCTGGAATAGTGTTGAGGTACAGGTTCAGGAAAACTGCCTGTCTTTGAGACTGATGTCCATAAATATTATGGACAGATGACATCCAAAATGGAAACTAGGTTCTTTTAATTTAGTCTCCGTGTTCTATAGTAGTCACCAAGCTACCAGTGATGTGCTTTTTCAATTAATTTTGAAGGCAAAGTAGAATGGATTCTTGCCCCAGGTTTCCCAGACGCACTGTAGAGCCCTTATTAAATCAGAGGTGTGGCCTCATAACCATAAACCTGCTGGAAAGAGCTTGTGCTCTTTGGAAGAAAGCCACCAACTGTGGTAAAGGGGCTGCATGGGACAGAGTTTCTGCCTAACGTGCTAAAAAGACCCAAAGCAGAAAAGAGGGAGGGAGGAGATCCTTTTGTGTGTTAGAGAATGCATCTTGCTTACCTAAAGCTAAAAATCAGAAGTCACAATTTCTAGAAGATGTTTAAGTCTATTTGGAGTTTTAGAAATTTAGGTAAAACACTGCTGTGCAAAACAAAGTATAAATGCCTTAAGAATTATTTAGCATGAAGTGGTACATTTCCAGCTACATTTGAGGCATTTGCTTCAGCTGATATAAAGAATGACCCCCTTGATGATATTCAGAGATATTTCTGTTTAATTCAGTGGTGCTGCATTAGCTGATACTCACCAAAGACGTCTTCAAAGATAAATTTTCAAAAGCCTTTCAATTGCAGGCTTTTCTTCTAAAACCCTAAAATTCTTCAACTGCTTGGGCATAAAACCAGTTTGGGAGTAAAACCAGCACTCAGACTGTTCTGAGGCATATGACTGAACATACTGAGCTCTCCAAAGCCAGCTTCCTCTACTCTCCAGCCACAGCCTTGTGGCCAGAATAGTTTCCTCTAAAATGCCAGAAGAAAAGTGCAACAAATAGCTGAGGACTTTCCTAAGTGACTGACCCAAATTCATAATCACTGTGCGTGTCTTCCTCAGAAGAGATGCAAGACAAAGTGGCAGCACTGTTAGATGAGCCATGAGAACAGCTGCTCCTCACCATTACCTCAGAGGCTGTTCCTATACCCTACTTCTGCCAAAACAGGATAGCAGCCTGTAACACCAACTCGTGTCAGCTGGTACAATGGCACCGCATTATACTGTAGAAAATTTGACTTTGAAGCTTCCATTCTTGCAGTGTCATAAACATTGAGAGTCAAACTCAGGATCTTCAGCATCAAAAAGCATATATTTCCACCTTGAAAGTTCAGAATAATCTTCTTTGAGTTGTAGCTAAGCAATAGACTCTTCCTGTCAGTGGATCAGCTGCTTAAGGAAGACTTCACTTTGTGTACAAGATGCTGCATTTACATTTTGACCCATTTGAAAGATGGCTGAAGGGGAGTGACGAGTCAGTCAGAAATCCTAGTATTTTGGCAAAGTTCATTCCAGATTCCTAACAAGAAGAAAAATAATAGTCTAGATTCAAATATAGTGGCTTATTCTTATGTTTTATTTATGAAAATCATTTAATTAGCAGTTCTTTGCCTCTGCTCCACACCCCACTTCTCCTGAAATTTTCTGTCTATACTGCACAGTGCAAAGACCATGCACACCCTCTAGAGAAAAGCAGTGCCTAGGCTCCTGGGCTTTCTCCTGAAAGTGAACCCAGTGATACATTTTAGTCTGGCTCAGGAAAGCAGCTTTGAAGTTATGTATATTTCTCTTTCCTGTGTTTGAGTTCATACTGGGGAAGTCTCTGGACTGAAAACTGGATGCCCTTCAGATGAGGCCAAGCCAAAAGATGCCCCCACAGGGCACACCTGACACAGTCTACCTGTGTGGCAGCCTAGACCTAATCTGATGTTAAAGCTACTAACAGGCAGGCAGTGCAGATCTTGGGCACCTAGCAGCAGCTGCCTGACTCTATAGATCTTGTTGCACTGAGCTGCCCTCTGAGGAAGCCATAGCTTCATGTGTCCCTTTATCCATGCTTTGAATACAGAGGGAAATTCAGTCAATTGATTCTATGCAGAAAACTGTAAATGGAAAGTTATAAAATCCTGGAAAGCCATCTTCAAGTCCCGAGGGTTCAAGCAAGGCTTTGTATCACAGATCTGACTGACCTGTCCCTGACGGAGAGAATGCCATAGCAGGGGTCCCTACAGCTTCAGCAGGAAAGAGCTACCCACTGTGTCCATCCTCCTTCCCTTCCTCTGACCCAGTGCTAACCTGCAAATTACCTCTTTTCCAGATCTGTCCTCCTATGGATATTATGAATTAGAATTTAATATTCCAAAGGCACATCAAAAATGAACACAGAGAGAATTTGAAAATGTTGCAAAAGGGCTGTAATCAAACTACCACACCACCTCTACTTCCTGTAAGATTTTAGAGCTCTAGGAGACTAATAAACACTTCTTGTTTCTTTTTTTGGGGTGCACAAAACTGTATTCATATTCCTGTCTGCCTCACTACCAACCACAAAATCTTCTTGCCCCAGAATAAAAGAAAAAGAGAAAAAAATTCCTAGAACATAACCTTTTTAAAGATCTTCCACAGTCCCCTTCCTCAAAGACATGCTAACTGGAAACCATGGGAACATAGATCCCTACTGTGAGTCTATATTATTCAGCAATATTCTTAGGAATCTACTAATTTCTCAGGGGGGTATAAAGGAAACTGGGAAGTCTATTTCCCAGTAGAAAATGGGGTAAATCTCTCTCACTGGCAGACTTACACACACACACACAATTTTTTGCAGTCTAATTCAACACAGACATAGAAGTCAATTGGAATAATAGTGCAATTTAGAATGCAGCTTTCCATCCAGTCTGTTGCATAGCCTATACATAGTTTTGGAGTCTCATATGCCTCCAGTTTTGAAGATAAATCATAAGTTGTACATACACAAATCTTTATTTCATCACATCTTCCTAAGGCAGATAAACCGAATTCTGTATCAATTACCATGTTCCAATTTTCTAAGCCTTTCATTGTTTCAACACAGCAGTGGTGGTGCCAAATACTGCAGTTTACAGTATAGTGCATCTGGGTAGTTTGGAGTTGTTATTGTAAGATAGTATCTCATTTATATAAAAGTTTTAATCTTAAATTACAAGGTGTTCTACTTCCTTTGTATTAGAGATGTCAGGAATTTTTTTTTAACTACAAAGGGGTGAAAAAAGTGTCTTCTTAAGTATTTAATTTAAAGAGAGATACTGCATGCAACCCAAAAATGCTCTTATGGGTATGATTGCTTGAATCTTAAGTACTTGGTACTTTCCAGGCTATGTTAGCCAGGGCACTGAATAAAGGACAGAGAGGATGTCAGTTCTATGTCATCACTTGCAAGACAGAGCAGTGCCACCTTTTTGCTTGTTTTTTGATAACAAAAGCAAGATTCAGTCAGCTGAGCTGAAATCAGTCCTTCTCAATTCTCTTTGCCAGTTTTCCATACTCTGAGGCTCATGATTTGATTTTAAACAGTCAAATATTCACAACTATTGTCTTCCAGAGAGTGGTGTGCTGTCTCTTACCTCCAGTCTCTCAGCACTTTAGGCTGCCAATGAAGCCTGGAGGGGGCTCAGTGGCTGCTGCAAGCTCCCATCTAAGCAGGAGCACACAGCTCAGCAGGATGTTCCACTGAAAGCAACTGTCCTCCTGGAAAAGCAGATGTTGACTTGTACCAAGCGGGAATGGTATAATGTCTCTCATCATCGTGCTCAATTTGGTACATTTGCATCCCTCTGCTTCTTACCACTGTGAATGTCTTAGCTGGTATTTAATGGTTTGTGTTATTTAAATTAGATCCAAACCATATTTACCTAGATCTGTGAGAATTTCTGTTCTGTTTCCCTACTTATTCAGAGGTATTGTTCTCCCTCCTTGTTTAGTTCAGTCTGGTTTTGTTTTTCCTTAAAGGCACTATCTTCTCCCAAGACCACACTCTTGTGAACTTCTTTTTTTCATAATAAGCTCAGGAGTGCAATTGTGGTCCCTCACCCTACAGTCTTGCCATCCAATTGATCAGCATGCCCAATATCTCTGTTTCCCTTGTCCAGGAACAATGTTTCTGTGTGCAAAGTTGCAATCTCTGGAGGATCCTATTCTGACAGGCACTGCATCTTCCCTCTGCCTTCATATGCACAGGTATTTTTAAAGGACAAACTAGAAAAGGCCAGTTGTGAGGTCAGAGAAAAGTCAGAAACAAAATACCTTGTTATCTTGAAAAGGGCTTGAATGGTAAAGCTACAACTTTTCTTACTCGGCCACATAATGGTAGACTTCCCCCTCAGATAAAAACAAACTGAAAGAAATGGAAAACAATCTACAATTTCTCTATCTTAGCAAACATTCTACACTACCCAAAACACACAAAGCTAATGAAATTTATAAGGTGAGGAACTGACGAAGAGGGAAGGCTTATAAGAAGCTAATGAGGTTTTCAATAAAATAAATAACTGCTTCTCTACATACCCCCAGCCAAAGTTACTTAAAAATATTGAATTTGAACAACCACACTTCCACCCTTGCTTATGTGTTCACTTCTGTGTGCATATATTTTTTATTTTTGTTTTTATTTTTCTTCTTAGTCAGAGAGAAAGCCCATGCAGGCTGAAAAGCTGGATAAAGAGCATCTCTGATCACCAGCCAGAATCAAATACACACACTTAGCTGAGATCAGGACAGACCTATTGGTAAGGCACTGGGCAATACATAGCAGTTCCCACTGGAATAGGAATGAGTCCTCTGGAAAATTGCTGTGGACCCTTTTGAGAGACAGCCTTTCCCATTCAGGAATCCACTTAGAGCAACAAATCCCATACTGTCAGGGGAACCTGCAAAACAGAAAGCATAGGGAAGGTCTGCTTCAGACCTGGGTCAGACCTTCCAGCTCAGTAGTCTGCATTAGCAGAGAGAGAAGCAGTTACTTAACTATTTATCCTCCTAATATCCCTGCAGGTTCCACAACTCCTGGGCTGAAGCCTTTTTGGTGTATGTCCCTGATTAGTCCATTATTCCTGCATTTTATGGACTTAAATAAATGTTCATGAATTTGTGTATTTCTCTTCTGATCCCACTGATGCAATCTGCCATCACAGCCTCCTGTTTCAAAAGATTCAGATATTAACTTTCTGTGATGTAAAAAAGTAGTTCTTTGTGTCTGTTTCAAATTCTGCTAGTTTTAATGTGTATTTCTTGTTCTAGTCTTGCACTAGAAAAAGTCTGCTCTAGGTTAGCAAATCAAGAGACCTAGACCTCAGACTAGACACCCTAGGTGTGGTCCTGGACTTCTGCTACCTTACCTGCCAATCGATGATCTTATGAACTACCATCATATTCCCCTTGCCCTCCACTCCATCCTGAGAAATCACGGCCTTATTAGATTTTCTTCATAAGGAAATTTCCTCACTTTCTTAGTTGGTTGCCCTTTTCATTATCTTTTCTATATACACTATGTCCTTTTTAAATTGTGAACTTCTGAATCACACAAAGTGATTCACTCAAAAAGTTCATCCAAGTTTTAGATAAGAGCAAAATAGTGTTGTCTGGTTTGCTTTTAGTACATTGATAGTGATACTTGATATTGTGCTGACTTTTTGGCTGGTGTGATATCCAAGCAGTGATTTTAGAGGACTGTCAAGAACAACTCCAAGATTTCTTCCCTGAACTGTTAACTACTATCTAAATTCTCAGTATAGCACAAGCATAATTTGAGTTATTTCTGTCTAATTCTACACTTTTTTTCATCTGCTGGGTTTTGGGGACAACACTTTTACTGAAGTTACACACTATCAGAACAATACTTGACTAACCAGAAAACATTCTTAATATCATCTGCAGGTTTGGAGACATAACTCTCGTGCTCACGTCAGTCAGCTGACATCTTGACCAGCCAGATTTGCTTTTCCTATCCTTTTTGGAGATGCACTGTGGGTTGTATTACTCCCATACCTGTGGAATCTTTCCCAGATTCTGGTTTAAATATTCTTCTGTGCTTTTTATTAACAGAGACAGCAGTCCAGCAACCCCTTGTTCAAGAGACTCCTCCACTGTGTCACAGATTGAAGCTTACATTGGTTTAGCTTCTCCCTTCACTGGGCAAACAGGTCATTTCCCTTATGACAGGTAACAACAATGTGAGACCTGCCCTAGCTGAGGTACATCAGCTGAACTCACTTTCCAGGGACAAATTCCACTTTTCTCCCTATCTTTCTTAGCCAAACTGCCACGAAAATTCTTACTTGTGGTTCTCTGTTCACTACATTTCTGTGTATGCAACACTTAATTCCATGGGTTGTTTTTGTTTGGGCAAGAATTCCCAATAAACATCATCATCTGCTAAGACAAATGTAAAAAGGGTCTGAACCAGAAGTGTACTACTGTAATCTGAAACTTCTTGTTCATCTAGCAATACTTTGCAATAAATATACCAAGTAGGATACTGTAAGACAAATTACAAGAAAATGTAGTGCCTGTATTTAGCTGGAGAGAAGGCGTGTGGATAACCATAGTCCTTGAATTTTGACTTCAGTGGTGTAAAGCTTCAGAACAGCTTTTAAGGAAAAAGATAATTAAAGACATAGAGGTCAAATAAAAATGATATAAATACAGCATGGGCTTAACAAAAGTAGATTGTACCAGATTAACCTCATACATTTCTTTGACAAGATAACCTACACTCTAGACAAAGGACGTGATTGATCCCATCTGTCTTAACTTTTGAAAAGCCTATGATAACAAACCGGGAATTAATAGTAAAACAGGAAGAGAGGGGGATTAGCAGAGAAATTGTGAGGATGAGAAACTGTCTGAAGTCAGACATAGAGTGTGCTTTTTGAAAGGGAAGGCTTATGGCTGAAAGGAAATTAAGAAATGTGGTTCCTCAAGAATCAGCTTTGACCTCACTTTATATAACTTCATAAAAGTCACTAACAATCAGGGAAGAGACATTCGGAAACACTAGTAAAGAAAAATAACCCGCAAATGGAAATTTTTTTTCACTGAAGAGAATAACTGGGCTACAGTCCACAAAGAAATGGATACCATTAAAGACTAGGTTAATAAAATGGAAAGGAATCTTAAAGTGCAAACAGAAAGATAACAATCTTTGGGTCTAACAGTAAGAAATTCTTCTGTAGGCTGAATGTTCCACCATTGGAAATGGATAAAAAAAAAAAGAAGGATTTATTTCTGCATGTTGATTTATAGGAGGGCTGTAGGCCACTAATATGAGGAAAAGCAAAAATGAAAAAAGCAAATCCAAGCACACATAAGGGCTGTTTCTGTAGAGGTGGGGAAGGATACTTGCTATTAGGAGAAATGGAATTTGAAACAGGAGAGGTACAAAGAAGATTTATAGGGATAATCATAGGACTGAAGAACTTATTTTTGGTGAAAAGTCAAGAAGAAAGTTGAGACAGAGAGACTGAAAGGAACACGATTGTTATGCACTAAATTATTTACGCTAAAATCAGAGTTCACTCAAGAAAAAATGAATACAAGCTTTAAATTGGATTTCTTGAGCTTGAAAAATATGGACTTAGGAATTAGATTAGATTTTTGAAGGCAAGAAGAGGGGAAAAAAACCCTGGTTTTTATGCACAGCCTTACAATAAAGGAGATGTAATACAGTGCTTGCACTAGCCAGGGACGGCACTCAATTAACTCTGAAGTCTCCTTCCCATTCCTGTATGTTACCTTTAACAGAAGCAGTAGTACAACTTTATCACTTTAACAGAGCAGTTAGAGGACAAATTTCTGCAGAGCAGAGACTTCTTCTCTGGAAGTTTGCAGACTTTTTAGCCAAAAAAAAATTAACCTGCCAATCATGGCTTTCTCTTTGCAGTGATCACACCTGGCACAAGCAGTGCAAAGGAGGGGCAGTAGTGGCCCTGCAGATGTCTGTGACCTGAAGCTGTCACCCACCTTGGCACAGAAACCCTTCAACCCGCAAGGAAGGAAAGAGTCTCTGAGTGCAGCAGTGGGGGTGGACATGTATTTGACTCTGGTAAGAGGTTTCCTCCTGTTTTACATTCACAGCATCTCTATGCAGCTGACAAAAGCAGGCTTGAAGTGCCGGCTAGGAATGTGTCCCATGGTAGGTTCAATCCAGTGTAATTCGCAGGAAGTGAGAAGCTGTGGCAGCACAGACTCCAGTGGGACTGCTGCAATCCTACCAGGGACTGGGGTATGTCTGCTCCAGTTTAATCAACACCAGCAAATTGTGCTTCCCACGCTCCCATTTTTAATGTAGACATATCCTCCAAAGCTAATAATCTTTACTATCCAGAGGATTCCATATCTAGAAATATATCGCAGTTTAATTTGTATTTGATGCTGTATGAAAACAAATGGGGAGGTGAGATCTAACCTCTGTGGGGTTCTGTATCCTAATATAGACACATTTCATTACTTTTGTCCAGTTTATTGGGGTCTTTCTCAACCCACTGATGGTCTGCAGGTACATACAACCAGTAGGAACAATATATTAGACAAATACTGTTTATAATACACTGAGAGGAGATTGCCCAGTTGATGCAGCGCTCAAGTGCTTCCCTGTCCAAGTATCACTGTAACTGTAGATGCAGAAAGAGTGAGACTTTTTCCCACCTCTTTTTAACCCACTCTCAATTCTTTAATGACCCAACCAGTTATATAAACATGGAAAAGTGTTTCAGCAAATATACTTCAGGGAGATTTAACAGATTTGGGAAGTATTGTTCCACAGATGTCATCAGTGTTATTGATGCAGGCAGCACTAAATCAGCTGTGATTTAAAATTTGACAAAAAACATGTAAAATAGAAGGACCATAAATGAAAATAGTTAAGCTTCTAGTATCAGCTCAGAATATAAGAACTAACAGAGCACCATTTTTTTTGCAGCATTAAACAATTTTGTGAGGGATGATTTGTGGTTTGACAGAGATCAGACTCATACAGGATGACAACATTCAATGACTTTCTGACCTCACACTGTGAAGTTCCTCATATATTACCAAAATAATCTATTCTTCCCTAACCCATGCATTTTACTTCAAAATAACTTTAGCAGATGCTTTCTGGAGGGAAAAGTTGGAACACAGGAAAGCAGGCTGTAGATAAGACATCTGCTATCTGGTTTTTAAACAACGTGTGAGAGCCCAGCTTTCCCCCAGGTAGTCTCATTCCCATCAAGAAGAGTTAGCCCCAATCCACAGAGCATTGCAGCTGCTTTGCACCACATTAGCAACACAAAGCATCACACAGGATATATCTCCTAAGAAACAAATATAGCCCACAGTTTTCACAGGCAAAAAATGAAGATCACAGTCAGAAATATTTCCTTTGGGTTATGGCACAAGTCTCACTAGAACAGCTTAAATTCATCAACCTGGAACTGGAATCATGGAATAACTTTAATCTCAAAATCAAGGTCTGAGCACTAGCCTACGGTCACTATGGATCAGTACACTGTAATTTTGGTCTCTCTCTAGTGCAAGAAGACAGCCTGGCTGCCACTTGGAGGCAAATTATCCACCAGGGCCTTCTTTGTTAATTAAAATAAATTTAGAGGCCAACTTGAATGCATGGCTCTTTGCAAATTACTATTTTTTTCAGCTGCAAGCTTGAGTCTTTCTTCCTTTTCTGTACCACGGCAAATGAGGAACAGATTTTTGTTTCCTAATGCTAATATCCAAAAAATCCAAGGTTATAGACTCAGTTGTCAATGGCAACAGCAATATCATTGTTTAGCCTCTAATTAATAGCGTGGAGTGAGTACAATTATCAGTAAGCTTATGTTTCCACAAATAGAAATTCTGGTTCCTTTATGCAGAAATACACAATTTGTGCAGAAACACAATTCTGGTTCCTTTGTACACATCACATAACCCTAATCCAACTGTCCAGAATGGTGGTTACCTGTGAAGGTTGTAGCAGATGACTCCAAGCTTTAAAGTTCAAGACCCTTCCTAAGGCTAAACAACAAAGAATTCCACACTGAAACTATTTTCAGTTGGATTCCATCAAAGTAGTAGATTTCCAAATTGTAAAATTTTAGCCTTTTTGTCTGTTCCCTATTATATTCCCAGCCTGGCTAGGTAGTCCCACAGGGCTATTTTTATAGAAATGAAAGTTTGAGTTATGTCCTTGCTGTGAACTGCCTCTGGAGTAGCTTTTCTTTCCATCCATGAAAGAAAAACCCCTTCACTCTGCTACTTGCACTAGATAACTCAAGTCGACCAACTGGAATATCCTGCTGACTGCTGTGTGGCTCCTTTCGTTCACTGTATTATATTTTTCCTGTAGGTTTTGAGAAGCTAGGTTCCCATGCAAGAATCCAAGTTATCTGAGCCGATTCAATGGCAAAGAACATCCTCTTTTTTGCACTTGGAGGCAGATGACTACTTGCACTTAATATTAAGCTTAACTGCATCTACATTTGTCCCCTTTGCATAGCCTTCCTTTCCTATTTCCCTGATAGCAGAAGCAAGGAGTTTTAGGATCACAGGAATGAATGCTCTAGCAAAAAAAATAAAAACAACAACAACAACAAAAAACTGTACTGGTGTGTAAATTTAACTTCACCAAAGCTTCTGTACCCCACTTCCAGGAAGATATGTTTTGTTCTTGCAGGATATTTATGGATAAATGATGCAAAGAGATGCTACCCTTGGATATAAGGTACAAGTCAGGTAAAGAAAGGATGAAGATTATTTCTTTGGGGAAGCACAACCTGTTCACGCTATGTCTCTACTTTCCTTCAGAGGAATAAAAAGTTCAGGCTGTGATCATACTGTGAGGGGCATGACCTTCTGAAGGCCATCTGATTGTAGCCAAAGATTTCTCTGGTCAGCCCAGTGAACAATGGAAAGTATTTCCCAACATTTCAGTTTCCCTCTGCACAAACAACCATAGCGTATGACTCGAAGGCTTGAAACTCTATCTTAAAAGCAGGAAAGATTTTGACTTGTGACACTGTCTTGAAGGCTACTGCATCTCTCTAATAGAAACCTTCCTATTTCCAGCCTATATTTATCCATGGCCCTCTTACATACATCTGTTTCTTCTTGTGCCAGCATTGTCCTCTACCTTAAATCTCCTTTCCTTGGTAGAGTTTACCTCCATAATGCATTTATAGATAGCAATCATATCCCATTCTCAGCCTTCTCTCTCTTCATCAAAATGACACTAAGCATTTATGGAGCATTTTTATGTCTGAAGTTCTGCACAGACATTATGAGTTTCTCCTCACAAAGAAGATGGGCAGATAAGCAATATGAGAGTTTTCATGTTTTCATTTTTGACTCTTAGTGCATGTTTGTGATGAGATCATTCAGGCAGAAAGCTGAAGCTGTCACACTACAGAGGAGCATCACATTACAGCCAGAAGGAGAGTCAGAATTCACAAGCAACAAACAGCATTCCAGAAAACAGCCTGGATCAAGGTCTATTTCATCTTGGTTTTGCTTAATATAAGCTTTTCCCTCCTCCTAAACACCAGTGTTTCATAATAGTCCATTATTTGACCTACTGAAGTGACATTTTAGTACAAGCAATGTTATCAAATTATCTAGCACCACAGAAAAGAAAATAAACTTAATATATATAATTTTTTCTATGACATTTCAATGTTTTGGCTGCACTGTGGCTCACCAATCCAAGGGTCACAGCTGTGAATTCTTTGTTCTAAAAACTTTGGAACCATTCATATTTAGAAATTCATTAATGGAATGATAATGGCCTCATATCTCCAAAAGCAGAGGAATATCTCTGGAGATACTGACAGAATATATAGATATCAAAACATAATGAAGAAATACGATATCTCTGCTTCCAAAAAAATCTTCTAAACAGCACAAAGCCTACATGAAAATCTAGCAGGATCTCTGGCTAGTTTTCAGATACATAGAGGGTACATGTAAATCTTCAGCACTCAAAGAGCTGAAAAAAGAAAGCAAGAAATCAGATCTTATATACACAAAAGACAAAAGCTGAGCTTTCATTTTCCAAAGTTATCCAATTCATGTAAATATAACCCAGCAAGTTTTCATTCAGGAAGAGTCGGAGCAAAATCAAAGTGTTAGACATCAATTCCTCAGTAAAAGTCAACTTCAGATATCTGGGTATCTTAATATCTGATTTAAAAAAAAAAAAAAGAAGAAGACAAATTAACTCAATAGATAAGTGTGTCTCTTGTAACAAAGTCCTATTTTACACTCAGGATTATTTTCCACAGGCAAGTTTTACTGCCTTCTCATGACATCTGCAAAGCTGCACAAAAATTGGCTCTGTCATCAAGAATGCTGATCATCATTACCTGTTTATACAGTGACGACACTTAATGGGAGAGGGGTGAGAATTGTTCCAATTTGAAAAAGATGCTATATTTCTAATATAAATTATAGCCCAAACTGAAAAGCAAAGAAGACCTAATAAATACCTGTCTTGCTTGAGATTTGCATCTCTTCCTGAGACCTGCCCAGGCAGAAACCTCCAGCAGTTAAAGGTGAGTCCAAAGTGATTGCTTAATGCCAAAATAATGTCACTGCTTTTGGATATATTTAGGCTTCAAAAGCAAGCCCATAACCAAAAAGAGGGTCTCAATCCCTGCCTTATTCCCCAATCCCCGGAGTGCCTCAGCACACCCAACTCAGATTCTGAAGCCAGACCTAAGCATCCTCAGGAGTCCCTTGCAGTCAGGCACAGCAAAACGTAACCCGCATACCAAATCAAGGACATTGCTGTTTCCACTGGGGAATGTCAGAGATGGTGTTACAAAACAGCAATTAGCTAAATATGTTATGGCAGCAGAGTCTTTTGCAAACTAAACCAAGAAAATCCCCAAAACGGGACAAAAAGCAAAGCCTATTTTCAACAAAAGGACCTAGACCCTCTAGGCTGGTAGCAGAAAAATTCTTCATTGATCAATCATAAAGCCAACAAAAAAAAATGTAATATGTAGACAGTTAAATGATAAGGACATTATCAAACAACAAAAGGAGCTTATAATTCAAATCAACTTGTATTAAAGGTGGGACATTCCTGGCTCATGATTACAGTTTTTTTATTTTGAGCAGGTGAGCTTTAAGACCTGCTTATTGAAGTCAATTGAACAAAAGATCTGAGAGACCTAAATGAGAAGGCATAAAAAACCCTGTAAGTCAAATTGGTAAAATCAAATCTGGTATATGCATTCTAAGTGTGGAGAAAGGAAAAAACTTCATAGAGCATGTTAGATGGAAATCCACATTAAAAATTATAGTGGAGATGCCTAAGAGAAAGAGATGAAAACTGACAAGTAATAAAACAACAGCTTAACATTACCCTAAGACAACAGCACTGTATGCACTGCTATAAAAATGAAAGAATGTACTTACTGCAGTCCTGCAACTTTGTTCCCAGTCCAAGACCATTCAATATTGTCATTAATGATGGAGATGATGAGATGCTGCACATACTTATGAAATTTACAATAACTAAAGCTGTGAGAACAAAGGAGAACAGGACTAAAATTCAAACTGCACTGAAAAATTGGATAAATAACTTGCAAAAGTGAGATTTAATACAAGTGGGAGGACAAACATGGGGCACCACTCTTAGGCAGGAATAATCAGTTTGCACAAATACAAGATAAGAAGCAACTGGTTAAGAAGCAATTCAGCATAAAAGGGTGTGAGGATTATAGGGGATTACAAAATAAGTGCAGTTCAGCATTGTGGGGCTAATACAAATGACATAGAGACACAAAACCACAATATAAAAGCAGGAAGACCACCTGTGAAATATATGAACTATTAATTACTCAGCATTGGGTAAAGTCTTTGTTTTAGTACTGTGTTTACTTTGAATTCTTTAGAGCAGAATCTGAGGAGAAACAACAACTGGAATGGGAGAGACTTAAAATATCTGATATACTCAGAAAGAGTGAATGAATAACAACAAAAAGAAAAAGAAATGGACGGATGACATGATGACAGTTATTGGAGAGTTATATAAAGGATAAAGCAGGAACTGTCATAATGCAAGTGGAAAGTGTTGAACGGAAAAGTAAATGCACAGTAAACCTTTTCTTACCTTGATACATTTATTAGTAAAGAAAAGAGCAAAGTCATGATACACTGAAGATGGGATCAATAAACATAATCTTCATAACCTAAACAAGCACCTTGGCAAAGCTTCACTCACTTTATCATAATTTCACTAAAGGTGACAGTACAGAATACTCATATATGTAGAATAAAGGCAAAAAAGTAGGATCACTATAAAACAGGGGCTAAAATGAGGTGGAACACAAAGTCAAAGTACTTATGCAATTGATGTGTCTAAATGATATCTATCCAAAAATCTCTAGAAAGACTACCATATGGAAATATACTGTGACAACAGTAGCAAAAATACTACTTGCACATCAAAAATACCAGCCACAAATTTCAGTGACATATCCAAATCAATTTGCAAAGAAGCAATAATAAAAGTTACAGAAATAAGGGGACATGGTAAAATAAAACTTAAAATAGTTTAATCTGAAACAGGCTAGCCCAATCCAACTTTATTTCTACAGTGTACTCGGACTTCAGAAGAACATCTGTTATATATAAATCTGTATGAGGAATGACCTAGACAATACAACTTCATAGGAGCAGCTACTTAGCAAGGCACTTAAAGGAGGTAAATATGGGTGTTCTCAAAGACTAATTTCATAGCCAGTCTTATTCAGCAATATTTGCTTTAGTGGACTCAGCAAAAAGAATTTGAAGGCAGTTAAATAATATGCTGATAAGACAAAGCTTGTGAGCGTTGCCGCACAATAAAACATAATTAAAAGGAATCTGGAGAAAAGGGATGAAATACTGCAGAGGAGGACAGCAGTAATAAGGGATGGATGGGAAATTCAGGTAGAAGATGGGAGGGCATCGATTTGAAGAGAAGGAAAACATGAGTGAGCTATTTTATCACAAGTGATACTGAACAAATGTAATCGCACACGACAGTGAATGGGGAAATACTGAAATGTCCAGTGGAGCCCTGTGGGCACTCTGGTGATCCACATTCCCAAAATATAATGAATTTAAGCTATACCAGCTGGAGCAGGTGCACAGAACAGTTTCTACAATGATCAGGGAAATAGAAACCTTTGCTAAAAAGAGGAACTGTTTAACAAATGAAGGCTGAGAGGAAATATAATTGTTCTCTATAAACATATCAAAGAGGTAAATGCCAGGAAAGGAGAAGAGCTGTTTAAGCTAAAGGCCAGTATTGGCACAAGAACAAAAAAGGTAAAAGCTGGACATAAATAAGGTTAGGCTGGGAGCATGATTTCTAACCGTCAGAGGAAAGGAATTTTGGAGAAGCCTTAAGGAGAAGAAAAGTCAGATATTTTACAGTGGAGCTTTATTGGTTTGGGAAGGCAACATGGCAAGGTGACTGCCTGGGACTGCAGAAGGATTTAATTCAATGAGACAAAGAAATCCTTTCAATCCTGTACCTTATAAAAAATAGAGTGGTCTTTCCTGAGCCGGCTGAACGTGCTGGTATAAATCAGGTGTGCTCATCACAGAAGTATCTCTTCTATCATGCACAGCGTGGGGCACAACCAGCCATCCTGATTGGTCCTTCAGGACAACACTTCATAGACCGTGACATTCCTGTTCCATGGCTACTACCAAAAATCCCTTCAAAATTCTCTCTTGCATTACGTGGCCTTTATATTAACAAGTACTTCCAGAGGAAGGCACAGCATACACAAATATACTTTACAGCAATTAGAACTGATCAAATCTAAAAATCAAAGCCATTAGAAAGTGATTCTACAGTTTTGTATTACTCTTAAGATGTGGGGTCTCCCCCTTTTCATTTTTCAAACTGATGTCTTAGGTTTTAGCGTTCGTATTTTCCAGATTCTGTACTGCATTAGTGTGTGACTCTGAACTTTATATAAAGTGTTAGCAAGTTCTCCCTGCACTTTAGTTAGACAAAACAATACTTTTCCAGCCCAAGGACACAGTTGCAGCTTCAGGCCCAAAAAGTATAAACAACAGGGAACTGAGGAGAGCAGTGTAGGATGATGGGCCTTCATCACCTGAAGCTGTAGTTGGACAATTGACCCCAAAATGTAAATGGGCCAAAACTTACAAAAGTGTGAAACCTCATGACCCATCATCCATCTTGGGTGTAGCCACGGCCAGGGTCTTGTACTGCCCAAGGTGTATCCTTTGAAGGTTTTTTAACAAATACCTACTTTACTCCTTTAACATTGTCTAGCCTCTGTTCTAGCTAGACTCTAAAGGCATCAAAACTACTTCATTGAAAAATTTGCTGAAAATGAAATTAAATATTATGAAAGTTTCTGGCTAAACAGCTATTAAATGCTGAAAGAATTTTCAATTATTTTTAAAAACTCTTTATCAACTATTTTTATTTAAATAATAGTTTTGATAAATTTTGATTAAATATTCCATTAAATTTGCAATAAGGTGTTTGAGAAATCCTTCTAATGAAGTAATAAATTTTCTCAGAGTTAAAAGTTTATTAGGTGTCAGATGATTTTTTTGGACAAAAAAAAAAAATAATCTTGTGACAATTTAGAAATACCTGACACACATTTTCTACCCAGCACTTTTCCAAGGAGAATAACTTTGAATCTTGTACTACATTACAAATGGGAACATAGGGAAAGGAAAATAATTTAATCAAAGGGAAAACAATGCAATGCAGACCTTAAGCATCCAGACTCCAAATCCCATCTCTTTTTACCAAATAATTTATTTCTGAAAGTACTCATGCAAATATATGAGAACCAGTAAAATATTTTTTCTATCTAAGACAATAAGTGTTATTTATAATATACTTTGCAAAACTATTTAGCTCTTGAAAGGTCCCATCGCTGTGAACAAGCTTCATTTTCCAAAGACTGACAGGCCTGGTTATGATGATGATAAATGCTGAGAAAATAAATTTCACTTTGAGACAGAACTTAAGCAAACCCTCAAATTCGCAATGAAAAACATGACTGCACTGCAGATCTCTACAGGGGCTAGGGAATTACAAGAATCCTAGTCAAGTCTTGCATTAAGAGGTAAAATTTACTACAGGTCAGAAGGGTGATGCAAGGTCGATGAAACGCTTAATTTCTCAAAATACAACCTAAGCAACCTAAGTGGGAAGGGACCTTTGCTCTGCCTGCCTGCCACGGGGAGGAGACTCCTCCTGTGAAGGTTTGCACAATGCACCCCACCTGCCGCTACAGGAGCCTGCCGGACTGGGGTGAGGTTACATGACATCCAGCCAAGTCTTGCCTGGATTCAGCAAGGAGTCAGCAGACAGAAAGCAGCTTTCTGCTGAAATTAGCTCAGGTGTGTTTGAGACCTCCTTCTGGACTACTACAATATCCCAAAGTGTCAGGAAGACTCGTTTGAATTTGTGGCTTATAATTAACCTTAAATCCACAGCAGATGAAAGTCTTATTTTTTTTTTTTATAGTGTAGTTTCTTTATTGCCACTCACATAGGAAAAAAAAACCCAACCCAAAAAACATCTTGCCAGGACAGTGGTAGGACTCTGGATTGAAGGGGGCTTTAATGTTACAGCACTTGTCAACAGCATGTTGTTTCCTTTAAATGCTATCATAAAAAAAGAGAAAAGCAAATTAAGCTATCGAACTATCATTCTCCAGTGTGTTAACAGCAAGCACACAAGGGAAAGAAACCTGGAACCTTTCATTTACAGGACTGAGGCAGGAATCTGAAGCATGTGTCTAATAGGGGGGATCAGTGCAATCAATTACTCTGCCCCCATCAGTCAGAAGGGAGGTGCCTTCATTGCACTGACTGCAGCTCCATTAGCACCATGACAGGCCCAGCTCTGAAAGCCATGGAAAGGATAACAAGGCTCTTTGGTTTTCTGCCTCCAGGTCAGCTTTTCCAACCATCAGGGTAACATTAAAAACAAGCAAGGTAGATGTTACATTAATTAACTGCCTTAGAGCTCTTAGAGAGGGTTTTTTCCATTAGCAAACTTCCCCGAGATCCTGATTTTCCATGTTATCTTGATTACAAATCAAGTAATTTTTCCAATGCCTCCAAAAATCCTCTCCAACAGTAATAAATAATGCACGTTTGATATACCCAGAATGCAGCCAGAGACAACAAGTTTCATAGGACTGATTTCCAGGTGCAAATGGAACTCTGTGGGTTTGGATATTTTACTCCAAGAATTTTTCCTGTGTGTCATTTTATCTCAAAAAAACTATAAACTGAGACCTGGAGAAAATGCAAAACTTATTAAATTCTAGTAAGAAAGGCCAACATTGATCAGATTTCTTGGGTATTCTTACTCATGGAAAGTCTTCAGAAACTCCTGTTATGAGAAACATTTTGGTGCCAGAGAAGAGCTTGGGTTCTCACCCGGCTGTGCATCTAGAGATAGGCATAAGAGAAAAAGTTAAGCAAAGCATTTCATACTCAGAATTTTCTTGCTTCGGTGAGTTTCAGTCATAGAATTGACATTGTTTGTAGTAGCTTTTGTGGACTTTAATAGTCTAAGGGTTTCAGCCACTAGAAGTAAGTCATATATACACAAAAACTTTCAAATCACAGACTCAATAGACAAAAAAAATCCAACTTAGTTCAAAATGTTAATATCTCTCTATAAATAACTTTGTTGTCCTTTTGTAAAACCCTGCCACTAATGTAGCCGTAGAAGAATGTGTATATACATTGCAGCATAATGGACTTTTAGAAATTAAGTCATTTAACAAATAGAAACTCCTGGCAAATACCCTACATTAGGCATTTAGGACTTGGTTTGCTAATTAAAACAGATAATAAATATGTTCACTTCAAAGGCATCCCATATGATTTCTTGTCTCAACTCAATGATTTCTACTATTTCAGTGCTCTAAAGCAAAATCATATTTATCATAACTAATTATCCAGATAATTCCTTGAAATGGTTCTTTCATTTAATTATCCTGTAACTCAGGGTCTTCTGTAACTAACAACAAGAAGCGAGCTCAAGAAACAGACAATAACTTGCAATCCATACTATCAAAGCTGCTCATATCCAAGTTTTTGATAAGGAAACATTATATTTAATAACTGGCTGCCTCAAGAAGATGCCTACTGTGCAAGCATTTTAAAGCTGTCATTTCCAGTATCCTGTGTTTGTTTGACTTCTTTATCATTGACTCAACTGGCAGTTGCTTTCTTCTGTTTGGTGCTGCATTCCCAGCTTGTCCTGACCCACAAATTTTCCATATAGATCAGACAGATTTATAGACCTTGCATACTGTGTAGGGCACAGAATGCTACACAGAAGACATTTTAGGCTGATTAATGGGTTTGTGCACCACATTAAAAACGTCTTGTTTTTCTGCTGCTTCTTTTACCTTAGTCCCTTTAGGTAAGTTAATCTTGCCCATCATATCATATTTGTCTCGAGGTGCCTATTTTCTTCATTTATCCTCTTTTCCCTGCTTCACTGCTCACTTGCCTTTCTGTCAGAATACACTGGGAGGTCTGTGCTGCAGGTGGTTTAGTCTGCTCCCTCTGTGCTGCTGCTAGGGAATGCAGATACAACCTGCTAAAACCCGCGGAGAAGCCCCCTCCCAGATCAAGGCTCGGTGCAGCCGTGTGAAGCAGCACACGTTAACCAGCAGGAAACTCACAGGGCTTCTCAGCTGCACCCTGAGACAGGGCAGAGGAGGGAGGGTGGGATGAACATTACTGCAGAGGCTTCTGGAGCAAACAGAGGTGCACAAAAAACCCTCAAGGCACTGCTAGAGCAGGGCCAGCTACTGCACAGCCAAAAGAAGCTACAGACTGCTCATATGGCACGTAAAACCTGGCACAGACATGTCCCAGGCA
Source organism: Donacobius atricapilla (assembly GCA_013397315.1). Classification (NCBI taxonomy): domain Eukaryota; kingdom Metazoa; phylum Chordata; class Aves; order Passeriformes; family Mimidae; genus Donacobius; species Donacobius atricapilla. The sequence goes on from WBMY01002657.1 coordinate 1,189,998, forward strand.
AGGCTCACAGTAACCCATAACAAAGTTGTAAAATTTCACCTGGTACTATCTACAGGCACTAATGCTGTCCCTTTTCACCCAGTACTCCAAAACAGCAGGTTTGCCCCCATCTTTTATTCCTTCCCTAAGGTACACATGCTCACATCAGTTTTCAGTCTGAACTGTAACACTAGGGTAAATCCTTCCCAGGCACAGGAGATAGTCTAGATTTATACAAGCACAGAGAGGAAATTTTTATCCTTCCTAATGAAATGTAACATATCAAGTGTTTTTATCAGCTTAGAGCTTTCTAATTGCAACCTGAGGCCCACCTGTTTATTTAAAAGTCTCCTGGGCAAATATCATTGATCACACACACACACGCACACATATATGCACTCATAGCCTCATGATATTGCCCTTTGCTTGCAAGAGAACAGACCAATCAGAGTGCAAATTAACTCTGTCAATGCTGTTCCAATATCCTGTATGCTGTGCCACCCTCTTACACTTAAAATCAAGGGTACAAAAGGCTGCCATCAGGAGCAGAGCTGGTATGCCCCAGGTGGTCTGCTGTGAAAATCCAACACTTGTCAATGAAACCCTGTTAGTTCACTGCTTCAGTTTACAGCAAGAGTGCCACTGATGAAAAAAAAAAAAAGAAAAAGAAAAAGAAAAAGTAGCCAGGTTGCTTTTTGCTACACAGTAAAGTGCAATGGTCAAGGTGAGAGCTAATAACCTGATGGAAATAGGAAAATATTGTACAGAACACAAAAGTTACAGACAAATTCCTAAGAGCAGAGGCAGCAACAGAGAGGATATGTTTGTCTATGTTGCAGTAAAGAATGGGTGCTTTGATTGCCTTCTGCTTTTTATAGGTTGCCTCAAATTTCCCAGAGTGCTAGGGAAGAGAATTGTTTGCAAAGCAAGTGAGTCTAATGCTAAATCAGAGATCACAGTGAATTGCTGGGATTAATATGTTTCATACTGGACCAGTCTTCTGGTGAATATTTCCAAGCACAGAGTATCATCATGTCAAGAAGCACTTTGCTGTTACATTGTGCTCCTGCTCAGTGCAAGAGCCTTTGTGGGCCCATTCCCTTGCTCTTCCTACAAGAACTCCCTGTAGGAAAGGGGAGTGAAACCTCTGGTGCGACATTATCTCAGGGAAAGACAAGCATTTTGTCCATCTACGTACTCCTAGCAAATATGTCAGATAGGACAGGGGAAAAAAAAAAAAAAAAAAAAAAAGGAACCCCATCACCCCATCATCAAATTAACAGAGTTTGATCCACACCATGCCAGGCTGTGTTCCAAAAGAGGCAGAACCCACCTGTATCTCAGGGTACCAGGGACAGCCAGGTCTCTATCTTCTCCTGCTTGGCATCAAGGACACTGCAAGAGCCATGACCACTATCAGCACTGATTTGCTGTCCTCTCCTCTTTTGCTCTGGACAGAAAGCAGAAAGAAGCAGATTGATAACAAGAGAGTCCATGTCAAGTGTAGATCCTAAGGAGCCAGTGTCACTGTGCTGGGAAAGGTGCCATCACCTCTCCCCTTCCAGGTAAGACACAGCTGAGATATCTAAAAAGCTGGAGCTTGTCTCCTCTCTTGGGGAATAAATGGCCCAAGAAGAGACAGAGGGTTGGCCCAAGTCTGAATGCATTTAGAAAATAGATCATTTTGACAGGGAGAAGTGAAAATCAGGAGAGAAATCTCAAAGCCCCAGGTGATGGATGGCCCAAACCTTCATCCCCATCACCATGGGGCAGTTGAGCACCCACACTAAGGAAGCCTGCCGCAGAGATGGCTGGATTGGTGCCTCGACCTCCCTGCTGGCCATTGGAGAGTCCCAAAGAGCTGAGCCAAGAGGTGCAGCTCCAGCCTCACCTGCAGTGCCTGCTGCTGGCTCCACGCATTGCCTGCACTCTCCCAGAGCTGCACCTTCCACTTAGAGGGCTCTGCCTCTCCCAGAGTGGCACCAAACCCCACCCTACAGCAGTGCCTCGGCAATCACTTTGACCATAGCAGAAAAACCTCCACCTGCCTCACAGCGCAGAGGTTTCATTCCTGAGCACCAGCACTGCCCCAGCAAGCACCGGGTTAAGCTGTGGTGAATCTGTTGTTTCCCTTTGATCCAGCTGTTTCATGACACTTTTTCTCCCCCAGCTCAGTGACTTCTTGCAGAAGCTCCTCCAACTCCACCAACAGCTCCTCTTCACCAGCTTTCTTTTAGCTCAGTAGCATTAACAAGCAGCTCTCAGCCAGCTGCACTATGGCTCTTTCTAAGTCCTGCTTGACACAGAAAGCACTACTGCAGGTATGTGGCCACCACACACAAGCAAGTACAGCAGACCTCCACAGATATCAACTACCAAAACATCTACTAGCCATTCCCACTGCAAATGTCAAAAGATGTTGCCTCTTTCCCCAGCTATTAAGTGGTCCTACGTTCTGATTTAAAGCATTGTAGCAACTGGGATACACTCAGGACCATAATTCTGCTTAACTCAATCTCCAGTAAGGTTGCAAATTAGAACTCAAATCAGACTATGAACAGTCCTTGCTTGTTGTCTTTGAATAATTCAATGACAAACATTTTTGCACAGAAGACAATTCAAGGACAGACTAAAAGACAAGAATATTTCACATTTAAATCAAGGCTTTCAAAAATGTTCTGTCTATTCTACTGTATCTGTATTTTCCACACATTTGAATACCTGTGCAAAAACATGGACTAAAACAGTATTTCATGGGACAGTACCCTGCTGAATTTCATATCCAGATCTAAAAAAATTAATTCTTGACCTGCAGTCGGTCAATATAACTCCTTGCTCCAAGGAATTCTGTATCTGCAGACAAGAAAATTAATCTCCAGTAGTTTTATAATATAAATGATTTCTGCTCCTGTATGATTAAAATGCATTTTCTATAAAATTGACTACGTATAAATCTCTAAAAGAGCTAACAAGCCAATCTTGTTGAACTTTGTGATTGTTCTAGAGCAAATCAGTGAAGTCACCTCTTTGTCACTTCATTAATAACAAATACAGTCCTTAGAAGTGACCATATGTTCCTGCAGTGGCCAGTGTTATTAATTCCCAGCAGGGGATGCTTTTTTCTCCTAAAAAAAACAACTAACTGCAAAGACCTTTTAGCCAAAGCAAGATCTTCTTCACTCTATAGAAACAGCTAAAGTTTCTCTTAAGGTTTCTATGAAAGGAACAAAGGGAAAATGCAGAAAAAAAAACATGTACCAAGACCATCTTTTGATGATATTTCAGCCATCTACTGAGCTGATAGAAGGGCCTCCACCAGTATCCTTGCCTACTTGTGTGTAGCGGTTATCACATTCGCCTAATTTTCATTTTAGTGGAATAGGATTAAAAGAAAAAGCAAAACAGGTTCAATTCAAAATAGAAACAGTTAGATTTATTAACATACGGTAAAGGTAAACAAACAAAAACTAACTACGAAACCCTCTCAAAAACAACCCCTCTTCCTCCCTAGCAACAATCTACTTTTCCACGAAAAAACAATGCAAAGGGACAAAACATCAGAACTTTTAAGTCAGCATCACTTAATAAAATAGTCTTTCATTCAGTCTTTTGAGAGAGACAAGTCCCTCCTGATTCTTCTGGTAACTTTCCACAAGAGACACAGTCTGTTTGTGACTTCCAGCTCCACTAATGCAGCCCGCCCGACACTGCATCATGTGAGCCTCCCAAAATGTAGCTTTTTATATGACTACATAAGGGCTTGTGGATTTTTAAAGCACGGGGTTTCACCTTTTAAAGATGCACAGCTTCACAATAAAGGACTTCTTA
>WBMY01002657.1:1193898-1243691 GCA_013397315.1 Donacobius atricapilla
TGGGAGTCCGGGCCCCCTCCCGGCCCGGCCGCGGCTCCCGGGGACTCCCGGGGCCTCCCGGGGCCAGCCGGCCCCTGGGCCCGGGGCCCTCCCAGCCCGGCCGCGATATTACCTCATGGCAGGGGTCCGCGGAAAGAGGGCGGGTCTCCCAAGATTCTTGTTTTTAAGCGGTGTCCCAGAGGGTGTACACCTTTTACCTGATTGGCCAGCTTAGCTGTTAGTTCCAAAATGGATTAACAATTGGTTTTTCCTACTATTTATGCTAAACCAATACATTGTGCCACCTCATTCCTTCAGAACAGCATAAGGATGGACGGCCAGTGGCACCTTTGTTGTGTTTAGCAGAGATTTGCATGCTGGCACTTGATTGTTATTACACACAATGCCTTCAGCAGTGGTGCTGTAGCAGAGCCCATGTGCAGCAACAACTCCTGGCAGCTCTGGGGCTCCGGCAGGTGCAGCACGCTCTTCCCTCCCAGGAGGCAGGAGCTGTGGAGAGCGTACTATGTTAGCCCTCCAAAATCTTCATTAGCTCTCTATTCATCTCCGCAGCCAGCTCAGGATGTAGACACAGCGCCACAAAGCTCTCAAACGTTTGCATGTCAGCTGTCCTTTGTACTAGGGACAGTCATCAGACTTGAGAGCCTGGAAGTTTCCCGTGGGGGTTGAAAGAGCTCAGTTTTGAGTTTTCTCGTGGATCACTTCCAGCTGTTGAGCAGGTTCTTCAGGTCCCAAGGCATATTAAGAAGCCTACCAGACCTTTTTGCCGGGGAGGATGAGCCTCTCAGAGCTGCTGGGTCAACAGCCACTTTGCACACTGCTGCCACATAACCTGTTTTCCATAATCTGCATGCATTCTAAAACACCAAATATAAATACAGAGAGCATCCATGTGCATAAGGAATAAGATCATTCTCATTTTCATTTGTCTTTTCATAAGGAAGTTTGCTTAATCACAATTAATTAATCTGCTAATATATTTTCCCTTAGCGCATGTGTTTTTCCTTGATTGAATTGGTTATCAAAATTTGTTAAAGACCCAATCCCCAACATGTACAAGGCCCTGATTTATTATTAAATGCCTGAATTTTGTGCCTCTGTGATAACAAACATACTGTGGATTAAACTTGGATATGTTGTTAGTTCACCAGCAATGAAGCTGTGGATGTCACATGCAGTTTGCATAATTTTGGTCATTGCAGAACTTGCTGTTCCTATAAAGCCAAGCAGTGCAACAATTTCCCTCTTCAGTGTAAATTAATTTGAGGAACCCCTCCTATTAAGCCGTGGAGACAAAAAATATTTTCTCCTTGGACAGTGAAAAAGGAAGAGGCAGGATTCATGGAGCTGTAGAGAGGGAAAAGGAAAAATTCTTTCCCCCAATAAAGGGATTTATTTGTTTTCTTTGTCTTTATATGTGGCACTTGAGTTAGCCATTTATTCTCCCCTGAACTTGATTTCTGACTTTGCAAAATGGTAAATCTAATGTTGAATTGTAAATCTAAAGCTCTTCACTCTGTTCCTCAGAGGGCTGAGGGGAAGATGACCCAAATAATGTGTATTCAGAACAGCACTCTCTGTACCAAGCTGTGAATGAATGAGTTCAGGTAATGAGAAAAAAAAAAAATTGCTTTAATGCAGTCTGGTCCAGATGCATGCCAGCTTAATCCAGCTGACCTAGCAAGACATACTTTTTGGAATAGTAAAAATAGCCAGAGGATCCCTTAGCTTTTGCAGAAATAAGGAGAAAAATGGGCATTAAACACTTACCAACTCACAACCCTCGGCAGTTATTTACTATTGCAAGTGTGGGAGGGTGCCTCACAGACAACTAAGTATAAAGATAAGAAATGGTTGCTTTCTGTAAAAGGGTAGCACTACACTGAGGCCCTCCTGACAAGACCCACCCATTGCTGCCTAAACTCAGTTTACACCGTGCATCCCTGCACACAGAGTTGCCTTCTAGCCAGAGGTCTCTCTGCAGGAGTGGCTGTGAGCTGACACACGGGCTGGTTCTTGCTCTCAGAGCAGCAAAAGCAAGCAGCAGAGAAACTGAGATCTATCAGGACCCAGGATGCCTGCAAAAACCAACAGGAATAGAGGAAGGTAATTTATTTGAACTCTGCAGCCTGCTTTTACACAGTTTTGCTACAGACTTTCTCCCCATCACATTCAATGCGTTTCCATCAAAACTGAGAAAGAAGGAGGTGTCCTACCCCAATCAAGTTAGCACCTGTACACTCCATGGCTTGCAGTGCAGTGCTGTACAATGATGTCTACTTCAAATCGAGTGACAGCAGTGCATTTGGATACAAGCTTAAAAACACACACTCACTATTTACTCCCCTGGCATTCTGACTTCATGTTCATCTATGATTCCTAAGGCACTAAATTTAATCAGAGAAAACAAACACCAGTATTTCCTCATATTATGTTCAAAATAATTTCATTAATTCTCACATCAGAAACAGCATGTACCTTCTTTTTCAAGTTGGTTCGCCTATCTCTCCCTGATCTGAGTGGAGGTAAGAGCTTTGGGCAAGTAATTTAGGTTTAAGAATTCAAGATCTGTCTCAATTAAGTAAATCCATAGATATCTCACAGAAGCCCTGCCATTTACCTGTAGTGCAGGTAGCCCAGCCATAGACTCTTTCAGAAACTGTTTAAGTTCCTCAGATATTTGTCATTCCACTGTAATCCACCTGTGCCCCACCAGGGGTTTCATATCTCAAATACTTCAGCTGTGCCTATTTTATCTATGACAAAGGTTCAAGGCCAGTTTACCCAAGGAGCTGTGCTTTTGTTCAATACCTACTTTGACAGTTCACTTTTCATGAGCATGTGATCTGTACAATACAACTGAACAGTAAAAAAGGATTGCCTTAGGAGCTGTGAGTTTAGCCAGCTATGGGTATGACAGAGTAAAAATGTTCCCTCTTGTTACTCCTGATCAAAACAATAAAAAACTTCAACATCTTCTGATGCACTTCCCTACCTGTCTTAGAAGTTTAAGACAATTAGTTTCAAGTTTTTCTGATGTTTCTCCCAGTTCTTGCTGACTTTTTTTCTGGCAACACTTTGACCCAATGTCCTCAATCTTTCTTCCAGCTTCTCACAATCTCAATCAGAAGTGTTCTCACATATTGTCCATTACCATCAATCAGACACGAACTGTGTCCACTGCTTGACTATAGCTTTGCTGTTAAATCCATTGAATCGTGGACCTCCTGCTGCTGTGAAATCTGACAAGTTATCTTCCAGGGTCTGGAATCTGTGAAATGTTAAGAATAATGATATCAACAATAATAATAACAAAAAATTAATCCTGATTAATCCTACTCTTTCTCCAGCTTCTGTTTTCTTTGAGCTGACCTCCTTCAGAAAACTTCATCATACCCTAGCTAGCACACAGAAATGCCATTCCTGGAGTCACTGCCCCTCTCAAGGCATTCCTGTAGCTGATTTGTCCACACCACTGAGGCAGGTGCCCAGGTGTGTAGACAAGGTGAGCACTAAGGGCTGGATCTGCCTCAAGGAGCCAGAAGCAGCAGCTGTTCACAGCTTGTCTTAATTTGAGCTCCCAGTTAAACACATATTACAAAATTGCCTCTGTTGGCAGAGAGATAAATTGCAAACTTTTTATTCATTTGAAGTTATTTCAGGGCTCCTTGGGAAAATGTTTATTATTGATATTCTACCTAATGTGGGAAGAGCAAATTTGAGAGGGTCTTGTTGAGGCAGCCTGCAGGAATATTTGTTCTTTCCTTATCTTTCCTTGTCAGAGATGTCAGTATATATGTTTGTATTGTGACTCTCTTTTTTATTTTCCTTAAGCTTTCCATGATTAAGAAAGAATAGCTGATCTCCGACTGAAAAACAGAAAAAAAAACCCCAAAAACAAACAAACAAACAAAAAAAAACCACCAAAAAAAAAAAAAAAAAGAGGAAACAAAAAAAATACAATTCTGGATCAAACTATTATAAGACAAAGCTGGGAAACTGATGCTCATTTGAACAGTAAGCACCCAAACAGCAGAATGCATTTGAGTTAACCGAGCTGCAGAATTAACAAACCCAGGGTTCCTGCAGACCCATTCTCAAAGGAACTCCAGTTGAATCTTTTCCCACATTTGTGACACTTCTAATCTTTATTCCTGCTTCTTTCCCTGGTCTGTTCACTCCCTGGAGCCTAATTAGGGCTGAACTCAGTCTGAGACTTTCCATCTACTCATTGCCTGGCAAGTTGCACGAAGTAAATACCCCCAACTTCTTTGTGAAACCTGATCAATAGATTATTATGGAAGAAAGGCCAAACAGCCATACAAATTCTTATTCACCCAGAGCATGACCATACTACCTTTCCTTCCTTTGAAATTCTAGGGAAAAAAAAGGGAGCTGCTGTTTGTTTTGAGCATTATGAGTGCCTGTGCCGAACTGGGAGTGGATGAGGCTGGCATTCAGGCGCAGCATTTTGAAAACGCAAGGGAAAGCTCAAAGGATCTCCTATTGTCTGCAAGTAAGAAAGGAGGGTATTGGGTGGAAGGGGATGCATGCCTGTTCAGCTGGGTATGGGATACAATTAACTTCTAGTCCTTGGCTATCTTTTTAATTGTTCATTCGACAGCTCATCTGTGTATACTTGTAATGGAAAAAACTCATCCAAAGTATGTCACAGGCAGATGTGCGTGCTGTGCAGCCACAACTCCTCATGGAACTCAGAGACATGATTTCAGGAGGGGAGGAAGGAGGGTATATTGATCAACCAGGGAGGCCAATATCCTTTTATGTTTTCCATAGCAGCAGATGAGTTGTGTAGATTACAAAAACACAGTAATAGCAAACAGTGCAAGTATCACCTTTGAATGTGCCTCAGCAATTCACAAATGGCTGCTGTCTTCCCACACCAGGAGTGCAGTGGGATGAGTGTGCTCGGGAGCAACAGTGCCGAATTCCGTAGCCTCACGCACCTCCTGAACCTGTGCAGCTCCTCCAGGGCACACCTGAGAAGCTAATGCTCTGCCATAAGACATTCACAATGAGCAGCTGCTGGGTGAGCTTGTCTCTGCTGCTCCCCTGCCGCCTCCTTGCCCTGAGTAACAACGCACATGTTACTCCTCCTGCCTTCCACCCCAGCTACTTTATAAATTCTTCACTGTGCATTAGCCTATTGGTTTATTTACTAGAAGTCAAGAATATATTTACAACGTCCCTCTCTATGAAGCATTCTTTAAGAGAGCTTCCATACTAATTAAGTTAAATGCGATAATGACACCCTGTTGATGGAGCTGAAGCTAATGATAATGATGCCATACATTTAGTTGCAAGCACCTACTCAGTTAAATGAATGGGTCTATTGTTTTAACAGCACTAAGTCCCACAGCCTGGGAGACCACAGGAGAGAAAACAAAATAAGTTACAATGAAATTGCTTTGCAGGGCAATAAATGGGTTTGAAATGCACTATTTTGGCTTCGATGAACATGTGTCCAATCAATCACCCTGTCCTGGTATACAGAGATATGTACTAGTGGAAATATGGTGATTTCTAAAACTGGAATAATGAAAAATTGATGCCTTTTTAATCAAATTAACACACATTTGCTCTATCCAGAATATATTTATTTGAACCACAATAAATACTTGGAAAAAAGTGTTTCTTTAAAGAATGTTTGAAAATCAATGATACTCCCCAACCTTAGCTGATCAGGTATCAGACCTTTTTTCAGACTGCAAATGTGCACTTATGACTGAGTGCAAAACAATCTGAGTGATATTGCAATTCTTCATTGATTTTACACCCTAAGGCTTCCCTACCTTTTTTTCTCCAAATACTCTCCTACTAATACAGTAACATTTTGCTGCAGTGTACCCAGATTTGCCTTTCTGAAAGCATCTTCACATAAGGTTTAAAATGAGAGGAGGTCTTTTTTGTTTGCTGGGTTTTTTTCTTTCAAATTACAATATGTCTATAGTAATGTTGATCTGAACAAATGATAGGGTTACTCTTTATACCTGCAACAGTCAGATGTGTCTCGTAACAGCTTTCTTCTGTGCTCTTTCTTCCATGATTAAAGAAATATTAAAAGCATTCATCTTCTCAAAAATAATTTTCTAGAACATAGAAGCTCACAGTTACACACACCATTATCCTCAGAAGGCAGCTAGGAACTGTGGTAGCTACCCCACAGCCACACCCTTCCCTTCCTCCTTTTCAGAGAGTCCCTTTCTGTGAAATCAAGACCATGCCATCCCCTGCAAGTTATTGCTGAGCAGCTGCCTTGAGGTTACCTTTCTCAAAGGATCACTGCCTGAGGAAACTTTCTCACCCATTTCTGCGGTGGGTGAAATCCCAGGCTGAACAGGGGCACGCCTCTCCCTCCAGCAGCGCTGTTCCCTTGCACATCCCCAGCTGGGGGCAGGCACTCTCACCCTGCATCCCAGACACCACTGGGCAGGGAGAGCAGCTCACCCCAGGATCTGGACAGCTCCAGTCTTCCCTGTCCACTGTGGCTACACCTGCTATCTCAAAGCAGACCATGCCAACAAGTGATCTCAGCTAACTGCATGGAGTAATAATAATTCCAATATATCCAATGGCACAATTTGGCCTGGAGAACAGATCCACTCCTTGTGTTTGAGCCACAGGGTCTGCCATTTTGCTCTTTCTGTCTGCTTCCTACCCCTTTCTGGCTAAATGCACATTTTTGAGGGTAGCCTGCTCCTCTGATCACACATTTGATTCTGTAAGACTGACTAAATATCTTGCAAGTAATTCACAGACCAACTCATTGTTGCTCACATTTATGCGCAATTAATTTTTGGCCCTAAGATAAACTATCACTTTTCATTCATTCCCGTAAACTCTCATGCGCATCCTTAGCATGACATCCATAAACATTTTCATTAAAATCACCACAATTCAGATGCATAAATTTAGAGCATATCCATATGTGACTGCAAGATTTTGGCCTGCTTCTGCTGACATTTCATGTCTACTGAACCCCCATGACTTGGCATATTTAAAAAACATCTGCTGTAGTTAACAGAGTCCATACTCCTATTTTTCCCATCTTTTGTTTTTATGTTCACCCTCAAAGACATGACAGCATCGAGTGTAAATGGCAGCAATATGCTGTGTGTATGCAGAGCCTAATAGATTCCATCTCAGACTGATATACATGGGAAACTGAACTAATACATTTTTAAACCCATAAGACCTGCAGATGTCATCTATAGCCTTGTAAATTACAAACTTTTACTGTTTTATTTTTACAGTTGATGATTGTAAAATATAAAATTTTGCATTATCACTGTGTAATAGCACAAGCTTTAGAAACATGGTGCTACAGGAGGGAGCATATATTAAAAGCCAAAGTATTCAAGGGAGCCTTATAATGCAATTTTAAGCTCTACAGCTGACTGTATAATAAAACTGTAAAGCCAGATATGAAACAATGTTTGCTAATAACAGAAAAGTGAAAACTTTATTAAATTTCTGGGGCTTCGAAAACCAGCAAGGAAAAAACAGATGCAAAGAGGACATTTAATTAAGGATAAAGACTGTTTGAGTCATGCTGGGGCATCTGGTCACCCTACATTAAACTGAATGTGACAGTGAATAATAAAGTATGTGAGAATGACATTAAAATAACTGAAAGGCAGCTTTGCAAGCTGATATGAGTAAGGCGTCTTGAGTTAAAGTCCCTGATCTTTGCTTTCAATCACCCTCCTGTGGCTGAACCACGTTGCAGCCACACTCAGGGACACAATTTTTAAGGCCAGGGCAAGACTGGAGACACAAAGCACCAGAAAAGACCTCCAAATTTTACAGAGGCCAAATGGGGCCGCACTGCCTTGTAGAGCCCAGCACACTTCCCTGTAGCTTCTCCTGCTCCTGGCTTTCCAGCATGACAAGTGTGGCACACACTGCCCTTGAGGATCTGACCTATCCAGTGCCCAGGGCAAGATCCAAAACCTCCTGTCTGATCACAGCCGAGGGTATGTAATGGGAGACAGCAGTGACTGTGATTTTAAAAGTTACACTCTTCCTGGTGCTCCCCAGTACTTCACTGCAGAGATTTGGTTCATACCACCACCTTCCAGTAACAAGCCCTAAAAGAGGGAGGGAGGGATGGCAGGGGGGAGGATCATAGGATGCCCAAAGAGCAGAAAACACTGACAAACACATTAAACTCCTCTTTTAGCCAACTTTTCACATATGAATCTGTGCTGAATCTCATTTAAAGATTTTTTGATCCCAGAGGTTAATGCCTACCAAACTCATGCCAGGTCAAAGTCTCGAAGATACTATGTTCCTTAGAACACTGTGGAGGCAAGAAAACCACAACTCACATCTCCCAAAGGGCACACTGAGGTGGGGAGTCCACAGAGAAAAATGTTGCAGTCACCCAAACTCTGCAAGCAGCTTTAGCCACAGTTTGTGCCTTATTGATCACATCTGCATGGCCCCAGTTTTTATCTCAAATGGACATCTCTCCATCTGAACATCTCTCCTTACAGTATTCTCCTGAGTAGACTTCATGGTGTCCAAAAGGGGTGACCTTGTACTACTGCTTTAGGATAAAATTCAATTTAAAAGTCTGTCAGCTAAGAGAGGCCCATAGAGAGCCAGGCTTAGTTAATTCCCATGCTCTCAGCCCTGTACAGTGCTGAACCAAAAATGGTTTCATTCTCCCAATTTCTTTGGTGCATATGCTAATTTTTGCTCTCCATTAAAATTTTCACAAGCCAGGGTTAGTCCCCCTCCCTCCAGCTCATCAAAAGAGGACCCTCCTGGAATGTAATGATCTTTTTCCAAATCTACTGAAAAATGTGTTACAAATTATTTTGAGACACAGGGGAGCCCTACAGCTTTGCAGTTTGTACATATTAAGGCTACAGCATCATCTTTTCCCGAGCAAAATTGGGGATGAGAGCCAAGTCATTCCAGAGATGCCAATCAAGCCAAGCACCACCCATTCTCCCCACGCCCCAGTGGATTGATTCTATTTTTGCCTGGAATCAGGTGCAAGATCATTTTGTTGCTGGGCCAGGGAAGAATTACTCCTCTTACTTAATACCACCTTCATGGAAGAATTAGAATCAAAGAAGAAAAACAAAAAACAGGAAAAATAAGCAAGTGTTGCAACCCTAAATCTGGTACTGGCTCACTTTCTCAGTAATACCTGTGGGAATTTATTTTCTGTTTTCAGTGTGTGGCTTGACCATACTTTCTCTGCAACAACATTCAGTTTCTTACATTTGGACGTGTCTCCAACATCTGGAGCAGTATGTGCAAAATTTGGTACCATGTGACCTTCTAGACAAACATTGCCTCACATGGGCCTTTCACAGCAGCTCCTTCCTCTTCTGCTCCCCCCATCACTAATCTCTTCTGGAAGAGTGGTCATCCAACTTCTTTTTTCCTTTTTTAAATATGCCATGCACATGGAAGATGAATAAAAAAAAATGCAGAATCTGAGTAAAGAGACAGAGGCAACAGCATGAAGTGTTCTGAAGAGATAGGAGATCAAAAAAGGTTTCATTCCCACATGCCTTAAAGGTCTATTCATATATACAATAGGCTTATGATATCCGGAATTAGTTTGCACAGGAGTTCAGTGTGTGTGCGCTTTATCAGGTGCCTTCCAAAAGTGTGTGCCTTCAGGAAGGACAGCCTGGAACAGGCAGGAGAGCTGGGCACCCTGAGCTGGCTGCTGCTGCTGGGAGAAGGAAGTCCTGCCTTGCTGGCAGCCAGTTCTCAGACACCCAGGTGTGAGGTTTTGAAAACAAATACACTTGAGATGAAATATACACACATACAGACACACACACATACACGTATATTTACACACGTATCTATGGAATTAGGCATCCCTGGGACCACGGGATGGTCATGATAGGCATCTGCATCCCAGTGCCCTGAACCCTGTGTTATCACTACCCTGACCAGGGTATTTTCCTTTTCCTCATAGGAGCTCTCTTTAGTCAGGGGTCCTCCAGCAGGGACAGAAAAGGGGAGATAGAGCTCATGGAAATGCAGAAATTATCCTGTACAGGGAGAGGTTTTTTTCCTCTCTCCTCTCTGATAGCATGGTACTTCAGCTCATGTTGAAAGAGCTCAATAAAAGTTGTCTCAAAACGCCCTTACCAATTTTCCCTCTAAATGAGAAGGTGGAATGGGAAATAAAATATATATATATATTTTAAAAAATACAGGAATGGTTTCAAATATCTGCTCTCTTTCCTTGAAAGCATCGCTCTTATTTTCTGGCCATCCCATCCTCTTAGGATGGCTTTTCCTTTGGGAAAAGCCATACCTCATGAGATGCTACATCCCAGGCAGCCATAAATACATTACATTTTCAAGGAAGTGTCAGTGGGTTTAGGAAGGTCTGGCTCATGATATTTTAGTATCTCTCTTTGAACATATTGCCCAAAACCACAATCTTGATGTCAATATTTCACAAGTATTCATGAGAGAAATAAAGGCAAGAAACAGTATATATGTTTTATCTTCAAAAATGGGAAAAGCTACGGGAATATTGGAGTTTAAACAAATATTGCAGACATCAAAATCTATGCAAAGACAAGACTTCCTAAAAAGGTTGGTAAAAGGAAAGGCCAGCATTAACACCACTTAGCATTAACTCTTCCTCGACATAACACCCAAACAGCATTTAAATATCAAGGGAAAAGCTACTTTTAACTGAACTGGAAGCTGCAAATTGTCTTACATTGGAAGCAACACCACCACCCCTCTCTTTTCACCCTACATATCTGAACTTCTTTATTTTAGTCTGGAAAGATGGAATGTTAGATTTGAAGTGGCTGCTTTAATCTCTGCTCTTCTTCAGCCCTGGTCTCTTCTCAACTACTCTCTGCCAGTTTGATTCCTCTGGCTTTGGTGTGGCTGTATCAGAGCCCCTGAGGGGAATTCAATTTGGTTGTCAGTTCTCCAGAGCCGACCCACACTCCTCAGTTGCATCGGCTCTGCAGGACTGATAGGAATAAAAAGTAGGTAAGAACTTATTTTTGTGACTGAAGTCAGCAGATATGACTCTGCATAGAGCTAGCAGATGTGTTGAGTAAGAGCATTTTTAAATGGTGACTTCTCAAAGTGAGATTTTAGTGTAAGTTATACAGCACACCAGTTTTGTGATCTCTCAGCTCTGAGACTGTCCTTGTAATATTAATTGTATACTTTCCAAAGTGCTACCCTAAACACTTTTCTCAGTGCTAGCAAAAGTAGTAAGAAATGGCCAGTACCTTCCAATAAATATAAATTTCCTCTTACTTCTGAGGTAATCTAATCCATACACATGCATTTCAAGGTCTGTCAAAGTTATTCAGCCTCATTCCACATCAGCCTGAACACCCTCTGCCCTGGAGTTTTACCAAGATATACAACAGAAAAAAATTCAAGGGTAGGTGAATTGGTAATACAAGCTATTTCTGGATAAAACTGTGATATTTATTAGGCAAATAAACCAACAAATGAAAAATACAAAGAAGATGCCAAACACAAAAATGACACTCCTGTCACCATGAGAAATATTGAGAATTGCTCAACCTGAATAAAGCACAAGATTTAATAAACTGTTCTTGCAGACATGGTTATAAGTAAGTTTGTGCAGCAATAGGTTTTACTGCTATTTGGGCTTAGAACCAAAAGCACTGATGAAGCTCAATGGCCAACATTATTCAGGGGAGAGCTAAATAAAAGTCATTGTAGCAGAACTCCATGGCATACAAATATCCAAGCATGAATAGCATGATGCCAACTCACGCTGGTTCTTTTATCTGCCTGTATCAACAGTGTGGGTGTCAGCAGATGCTACCCCAAATACACCATTAATTTTGCAACCCAGGAAACCCAACCACATGGCAAGGGGCTTAGAAATTTGAACAAGCTGATCCCAATGCACAAGCAGGCCCCCTGTGGTGTGCAGAGAATGATGCTTAATATTTTCCTATAGGGATTCTGTCCTTCAGCTCATAACATCTAACCTCAGGGGTCTGCGAGGCTCAGTAACTCAATGAAAAGCCTTGCATATAAAATTTGAACATCACTGCCCCTAACATACAAGCCTCTCCTGAGTTGAATGCTTCCATACTTTCTGGAACAGCTCCCTAACCCTAACACAGATCTATCCACCAGCTGCAGCAGCAGAGCCCCAGCAGCCCTGCCCTATTTCCCAGCTGGGAGGCTGCCCTGGGCCTCTCACCCTCTGTCCCTGCCCACCCCTTCACCCCCAGGGCAGGGGCAGGCTCCAGCTGCCTGGGGAGGGCAGGAGAGCAGCCCTATCTGTCACGGTTCAGCACCAGACAGCAACTTAGGCTCACACAGCTGCTCAGTCAATCCCCCCCTAAATGGCATGAGGGAGGGAATCAAAAGAGTAAAAGCAAGAAAACTCGGGGGTTAAGATAAAACTTCACAGTGTGGAAAGGCTGGAAGGTGCCAGGATGAAGGATGCTTCTGCTGGGGACATTCCAGCTCCCCAGTGCCCTGTAACACAGGGCAATGAGAGCTACCAAGGAAAAAACTGTTCCATAGAGAATCAGAACACTGCCAGAGGTTAGGGACTTGCTCAGATAGGTCAGTGAGTGCACGTGGGGTCCCAAGGACCTGCCCTGACCACAGCCATCTCCCTGAGACCTCAAACAGGCAGGAACAGGGCCCATTACTCCCCATGCATTCACCACCTTTGTCTAACAGAACAGCGCAGAGCATTGCAGAGACTCTTATTTACGCCTGTGATAAATAATTTGATAAATAGGCCCTATCTTTACTCGAGTGGCTTTACATGGCTGGCCTAGGCCAGTCCCAGGTATGGAGAAACCACTCCAGCCTACGCAGGGACCTCAAAAAAGAAGAAGAAGAAAAAAAAGAAAAGTCTAACAAACACTAAGATGGAATATAAAATCCTGGTCATCCTTTATCACCTCAGACTGTAGACCAGGATTACAAATAAATTTTATTCTCTTGTAATAAAGCATTCCTCTTTACAACAAGAACATCAAGCTGACATTTGAAATACACCATTTGACTGGAATTACCCCAAGAGTGAATGCTGCAAAGTGACTGCATCACTGCACACGGCTGACAGTAATTATTAATAGGACTGCTCTTCCTTTGATAGGCATGCATTACAGGTGGCTGAATAATGGAAACATTTGTGAACAATTGTTTGGTGGCAGAAAGAAAACCTTCTGCCAAAATTTTAATGCTTAAACACAATGCAATTAACCAGCTCCAAAGCCCAGCTCTTGCAAAAGCAGGATCGTTTTCATGACACCTGCTGAGCTCTGCAGGAGCACACACAGCAGTGGTGGTTAGAGGGTCAAGAGAGAATGAGGCAGAGGCATTTAGACTCCCAAATCACCCTCCCTAAGTCACACGAATTAGTGGGGAATTATTTTCACTTGGATTCAATCAGAAGCATCTATTGCTAGAGCAATATGCACAGAGGGGTGAATGCAGTCCTGACCTAGCAGGCAGCCCTGCAACCATATAAGTACCCCGCATAATGCTGGAACCCACAGCATATCTGCTGATGAAAAGAGGGAGAAATCTCTTTAACTCTTCCAGTAAATCTGAATCAGGGTTATGTCTGTAATAGCAAAGAGATTCGCAGACTAAATCAGAGAGGATCTCTAAATCCAGGAACTGAATAAAAATGTCAGCATAAAACAAACAGCAGTGGCCACATTTCCATCCCAAAAATCAGAAAGCCAGATTTTGGCTTGTGAAGGGAGGCAAAGGGATTACCCTTTTTCATAAAGGGTTTATGAGAAGATCCCAGGAGGGCAGGAGGAAAAATCATGCTTCATTAAAAGAAATGCTAAGAAAATAATACAATGACAATATAACACACCAAACCTAAAACTCATTATCCTTAACCAAACAGGGACATCCACATGTAGCCCTCGCTGGGCTCAAAGAGCAATAACTCACGTGCAGGTGTTTCTCCTGTCAGTGCTCACACATTTCATTTAATCTCAGGTATTTGATGCTGCTCCTCACGCCACGCACGTTACAGCTGAGCCCAGCCCATGGCACTCATGACCACAGTCTGGGAACTGCCCTTCCTGGCCTGACCTCACATCTACCTCAATGCCACAGGCTCACCAAAGCCCTTGGCCAACCTATGACATTGTGGTTTTGGGTAGCATGGGATACAGCTCTGGCTGGTGATGCACTGGCCCTGCCTCACTGTCCCTCGCTGGCCAGCACTGCCCTTGCTGCTCCCTGACAGGAAGGGCATCAGCTGCCTCCACCTTCCTCCTTACCACCTGTCCATGAAAAACACCTGTCTGGGAGTTACAACATCTCCAGATTTGGTGATCAGAGCCACCACAAATACTCACTGAGGGCACCTCTGGGAAAGCACAGTCTTTTTGGTATGTCCTTAAAGCTCTTCACTGTGACTTTTCTGCCATAACAGAACCATGACTGCCTCCAGCCTGATCCACGGCAGCAAGACACCTGGAATGATTTCACCAAGCCATGCTATTTTCCCGCTCCACTCATGATCTCCTTCTGCTTTCTTTTCTCCCTGTTTTTAAGTTACACAATTTTCAGGTCGTTAAACTTATATGAAACATATGAGATCAAACTAAATAAACTGATTTTGAAATAGTTTAGTGTAAATGACTAAAACACTGAAAAGAACAGTCACTTAGAGCATTCATAAAATCAAAGAAACTTTTGTGTTGGAAGGAACCATAAAAATCACCTATTTCCACCCCCACTGCCATGGGCAGGGACACCTTCTGCTAGACCAGGGTGCTCAAAGCACTGGCCTTTGCAGTATCCTTTAAATAAATGCATACTTTTAATGTAGGATCAAATGTTTATGTAACCTCATTTTTAGAAAATTAATGCCACCAGTTTTTAGTAAAAAAGCCTCCAAGCATTTCTCCTTAATGTTTTAAACAGGGAGAAATGAGCAGATGCAGTTGGCTGTCTGTAGGAACAAATAATCAGAGAGCCTGAGCTGTAAATTGTCCAAAACCAGAATACATCCTTCAGCTAGGCTTGTAATTGATGCCAGCTATTTCAGACAAGCAAATAGCAAAGGTTTACCACTTTTCTCTCACATTAACATTTTGGCATTTCAGATCAATATTGGCTTTATGATCTTAAAATGTGCTATCTGACACTGACTGATAGGGCAAGAGTTAGGCCAGGGTTTTGCTAGTCCATTTACATGAGAAAGAAGGAAAGATTACAAGCTTGTAATAACAGGAGTCCTTCCAGTTGAGCTGAGTGAAGCCCACACAGGAACCTGCCTACAAGGACTTTAAAGTCATGTCATCATCTGGGGAGGGACTCCAGGATTGGGCTCACTTCCACAGCTTCAGGAGGGAGACAGCAGCTGTCCCCAGCATGTGTGAGCAGTGGGATTGAGGAAAACACTCATCACAAACAAACAGCCTCGGCCAACTCTTCAAGTCTGACTTCAACTCAGTGTCAATCAAGGGAGAGGAGCAGCTGGCCACCTTCAGCATCAACACCTGCCTGAAAGGACGTAGAGGCAGCAACCAGCAGGAAGCCTCTGGAAAGGAGTACAGTGCTGGCAGGGAGAATTTAAGGAGCACGTTGGGAGGTCAGTACCTAAAACTGAAGTCACTGTAGATCTCATTGGATGGCACTGCCAGAAAAGTCATGATCACAGACTGAATGAAGTCAGGGGTCAGGAAAAGTGTCAAGTGCTGAAATCCCCAGGGCTTCAGGCCAGCACCTCACAAGCCTACAGACAAAGGGGAAAAAAAGCTGTTGCATCTCTTTGTTGTTGCTAAAGAGTGATGTAAATGTAGTAATACACAGACAAGGGCACTGCCAAACCCTGCTGTAGGATCCCTGAATGTTGCCATGCCACATGCCAAATCTTTCATTACAGCAAAATTTCCAGCTGCCTCACTTGAAAATGAATTGTTTCTTGTAACTAAGGCAAAGCTGTCACATGCCACAGTAAAAAAAAAAAAAAAAGGCCAAATAAAATTTGCTGCCTCTCATTAGATCAAAGGTTGGCAGAAGAAATAAACCACCACACAAAATGACATTTATTCAGAAGAGCAATTGACTACAGAGTCATTTGTCACTTTTAATAATACTACAGTTGTAAAATGATGATAACCAAAATCAAGTTACCCTAATGGTAATAAAATATTTGTAAACTAAACTTGTTCATTTTGACTATAAAAAAGACATTGAAATAATTCAACTGCAGAGAATAAAATTGAAATGGGTCTGTAATTACATAGATTTTCAGCATCTTCTTCTTTATGAAAATAACTAACTGCTGATGACTCCCACATTTCTGGCACCTTACTCTGTGAAACAAACGATTAGAAATATGAACCAGATGTACAGAAAAGGGGCCTGCAGCAACATTTCAGAAGTGATGCATACATTTCTTCCCA
Organism: Donacobius atricapilla; assembly: GCA_013397315.1. Classification (NCBI taxonomy): domain Eukaryota; kingdom Metazoa; phylum Chordata; class Aves; order Passeriformes; family Mimidae; genus Donacobius; species Donacobius atricapilla. The sequence continues at coordinate 1,210,326 of WBMY01002657.1, forward strand.
TTTCTCCTTCTTATTAGTAGCATGCCAAGTGTCATATCTCATTAACCAAGTGAGCCTGTATGCCGGAGAAACTTCACTGAGTCAAGAGAAGGGATAGAGCACTATTAATGAAGTCACTGTATCTCAAAACCCTCCTCATCACCGTCAAGGAAAACACTGGGGGATTTTCGGTGATTTTGATAAACAGGCATGCTGTCAAAACACATATTATTTTGACCTGACATGGCTTTTTTATCCTAGATGACCTGCCTCCACAGGTTTGGTGAGGATTGCAAGAGATTCAGCACTTTTCTCTAACCATTCAGGTTTCTTTAAATTCTGTTTTGATCTAATTTCTAATGATTTCCCTGGAACATTTCACATAAAACAAGTTCCAGGGCTGTCAGCTGTAAAACATGCCAGTCCCAAAGGAAAGAGGGCAGGGAACTGCAGAGCACAATAGTATCCTGGGTACATCCTAGGCTACATTCCAGGATCCCTTGTGCTGCTGTTTAAGATTTTAGTTTGTTTCAGATTAGAGCCATATGAGTTTCTTAATTGCATCTAGATTTTAGAAAAGGCAATTTTTTTTTTAATCTCAGAGTGCCAGTGCATCTCACATCACAATTTTGAACATGCTTTCCACTCAGGTTGGATATGAACTGTGCCAAAATCAATCAGGCTGGTACTTCACCTCCGTGAAGTACACATCAGTACATATGATAAACAAGAATGGGTTTTGAAACTGGATGACCTGACTGATTGCACAGGAAATTTTTCAGGTTTTGAAATGACTTTGGCTGCAAGGGACATGTTTGGCCTGTGTCAGAAACTTTCAGAGAAAACCTGTACCTTAGGGAAAATGGCAAGAAACCAAAAACTGAAGCCAATAAATAAAGGCATGCTAAAATTCTTGCCGGCAAGGTTTTTATAGCTGTTTGTTTTGGTTTGTAGATTGGATTGGGTTTTTTTAATTAAAAAGTCTGTGATCAGCACTGTGCAATGTTCCTGCCATTGAGGAAGGAACCCATAACAGCAGCTTGTGAGGTCTTGAAGTCCACATCTGCAAGTCCACCATATTAGTTGAAGAAAAAACTATAAAACCAAACCATCAGTAACTGTATCAGTTAAAACCATATCAGTAACCTGAATAACTAATGTTAATTTTGAATAGCCAGCAAGGGTGCTTAGCAGAAAAGAACAATTGTCTGCAGGTTCCTTTTCTTTCCATTCCTGCACCAGAATGAGATTTCAAAAAGCAAGTATCTTATCTCCTATGTTGTTATTTATGGAACTTCAGGGGTTTTCCTTCAATACTGTTTCTATATGCATGTTTCTGGTAATTCTACATATATATGCATATAAAGTTTATCACAGACTTAAAGGATGAGTCACATGCTGTGAACACAAGTGAGCTCGAATATCCTAGGACAGGTTTCCTGCATGGACGTTAACACAGCACACAGGGTACTCTTGTGCTGCATCACTTCAGTACGTATAGGCAAGCTGGAATCACCTTTAATCCAGCGCAGTTGCATGGAAAAAGACACCCGCAAAGCCACAGTCTCAGCTGGGGTTGTGCACAGTTGGGCCACACTGCTGAGCTTTGCTGCCAGCAGTGCTGGACCAAGAATTCTGGAGCTGTGTCTGGGCTCTTCCTCTGGTGCTCTGAGCCCAAGGACACTTGCCACGTAGGAAGGGAGGGCTCTGCTTGAAAATTAAGAGGTCTGAGCTTTCCACTCAAACTCAAGTGGGACCACAGACGCAAGAAATTTCCTCTCATTGGTGAACTCTCTGGAGAAAGCCCCTTGGATGGTCTGTGGTCTGTACCTATACTCAGTGTCACACTGTACCTCCACCTCCCTCTTGTAAAGGGAACCTGTGCCAATACAGTCCTCCCTTTCCCCTCTCTCTCTGGAGTGGACCATGCCACTCATGCAGAGACTGACTTGTGCAAGCCCAGCTGGGCTCATTAGCCTGTGCTTTATTGCCATGCTTATGAGGACTAGATCCAGCCCTGGAAACTGCATGCCCACTCTCCAAAGGCATGGAGGAGATTTCAGAAAACCTCACCTGATTGGAGCTGCTCCAGGGAAAGCTGAAAGCTCACTCAAGTGTCTATTGGCTAAGTGCTGAACTAGAACAGGAAATTATTAGGGAGCAAAGTGCAGTGGTATCACCTCTCACTTCTTTTGGAGCCAGCCCATGCCCAGCTAGGCTTATCACTTCTGGTTCCAGTCCTCTGCAATGCTTCAGAGGACTTTGGGAAATCTCTGCTGTGCCACAGTACGACACAAAAGGAGCCAGCTGGGGTGCAGCTGTGGCCAGCTTAGATGTCTTTCATCCTAAGGATAGACAGGCCCATTGAAGAAGCATTTAGATGCTTGCTGGCACACAGCCCTCAAAAAAACAGCTCTCTGCAGGTGCAAACACCCCACCAACATCTGCCTGCTGCAGAAGGCAGGACAGAGTAACCAAGTATGGCATCTGATGTAGTTAAACATTGTTTTACCAATTACAGCTTACCGGTTGTATAAATAAAATAGTATCATGTAGCCTCTAAAAGATATGCAACTGTAGCTAGCTTTGGCTGGTTTGGGGTTATTTTTTTTCCTCTGCAACTGAAGATAATCATAGTAATCTCTGGAATGAAAATAGTAGTATTTCAGCTCAATCAACTCATACCCTAACTCACCTCAAAAATCAAATTCTTTCATTTTACTAAAAAAAAAAAAGTCCCAAGCTCTGGAATAAAATCTAAGTGAATTTTCAAGGCATGCACAAATGCACAATCCACCCAACTAGTCATACTCAAATCTAACATACAATCAATCTCTCAGAAGCACTAATGAGATTTCACACCCTGTTTTATATCCATGCAGAAACTTGGTATGCATTTCTGCCCTCAAATCTTCTAAGTGTCCCAAGTGTCAGAATAAATTTGGTCTATAATATGCTAAACATTTTTTTCAGTCTTTGAGAAAACAATGCATGAGTCCAAGATCCTGACACTCATCAAATGTACTAGGTGCCAATGCAATTACTCAGCTCTGACCATTCATTGTAGCTTTAGGAACATACTCAATTTTAGTCCAAATCATGACTTTGACAGAAGAAGAAAAAATAAATGCTGTCACTAGTAGTAGAAGAAGAAAAAATATGTTATTACACAAATCCAATAGATCCTGATTTTGTCATGGGACTGACTGAAGTGATGAAGCTCAGATGGATAAATGTGGGCTACAGCCCAGCACTTCTCAGCCTGCTGGCCCTCACGATGCACACACTGCTGCCAGGGCCACCCTGGGCTGATGGAATGATACCCATTAATTTCAGAGGCATTGGCTCAGTCACTATGTTTCCCAGAGCTGATGTGGGAGGGGCACTGAATCAGAACATGCCAGAGAAGTGTCTGGCATACACCAAGAAATAAAATATCTGCAGTCCAATACTAAATTGTAGACTGAGAGATTACTTTTGAAAAATGCCTTTTTAAAGATGATACATATGTTCTTTTATATATATGTAAACATCAGACACAGGCCACTGCTACAAACACATCTCAAGCTTTCTATCAATATCTTAGGATGAAGGACAACAAAAATGCGTGGTTTGTTTTCCTCTTTTAATAGCCAGATGGCCTTATGTTCCATGTTCATCACTTTGCCTCTTTCCAGTCCTTAAAATAGCATGCATGTAAGAGGAGATTTGAATGAAGTGCTTCACACAGCCCTTGTTTCCAGCTACAACTTAAATGATTTTTGCATATGATTGGAATCATTTGCTGTTTATTTAATTTTGCAACTGTTTTGGAAGACCTCTTGTACCACTGGCTGTTTTTCTCTGCCGTGCTTCTGCTTTCACTGCCTTAGGCAGTTTCTCCCTGTACAGTCACAAAAAAGGATGTGGTCTTCTGGACTTCATGTCCATTGAGAAAGGTTTGTCAAAAGAGAACTGCAGGACAGACTTCTCAGCCTGCAAAATTTCTCTCCATCAGTGCAGCACTATCAATGCCCAGTGGGGCTTGCTCCAAGCAGCTCACACACAGTGCCCACAGAGCCACAGAAAGGAGTGGAAGCTGTCATTGCTGCTCTAACAGTGGGCTTAACTACCAAAGAGCAGCTCCTGCCGAGCAGTCTGCCAAATATGAACATAGCCTCTGAGATTTTTGCTTTTTCTCTCTCCGCAGGCTGGACTCTGAGACTTATCACATCCCTGCCTGTGCTGCTTAAGGACCGTGTGCTTCAAATTACACTTTTGGTAACCATGGTGAAACGCATGGTCCCATTTCTTATGAATAAAATTTTCCCAAATATCTTCTAATGTGACTGCCCATGAGCAAAGACTTATTCTTTAACATCCTTTGCTCGCTACTCTCAGCTCTGATGAATACAAAAGATGCATCAAATTTTTTTCACATTGGAAAAACCTCCAATATTTCTCAAAGGGTCATGAGGTCTAAAACTGCAGTCAGTGCAAGGAGGTCAGCCCTTACAAAGCATTCACATATTCCGGGCTAAAATAGCTGTGGTTTTTTTCCTCTGAACATGGTCACTCTCAGGAATTTAGATTTTTCTGAGCATCTTAGCATTCATTATAACTCTCAAATTTAGGAATTGCTCTTGACTTGCAATTTCCATGCACAGGTCAAGTAGTCAGCTTTAACAGCTTTACCACCAATTTCTTACAGACACTCAGTGATTCACTTTGAATTCTCCCTCATTTGCCCAATTAGCATTCTGTTAATTAAACACAGAAAGTGCCTTTACTTTCCTCAGAAAAACACATTCCTGCTTAACCCTTGATTTATATACATACCTCTGCGGGCTGTTTCAATGAGATTAGAGTTTGCACATGGTTTTTGTTCTTCGTTTGTAGACATTATTCTGAGGAAATCTTGCAGTATAACATCAGACTCACTGTCTGGCGTTTATACTGGAATTTTGCCTAGCGTAGTTTCACTGCTGAGATAATTAATAGTCTTTAGTAACCATGATTCCCTGCCTGTGAACTTCAAAGACAGCAGCAGTTTAATATTCTTTCTTTGACTTTAAATAGCAGATAGTTATTACAGCATTACATGATTTGGAAGTGAGGGACTGCACAGAAACTACTAATTGAAGTTGGCTAGAGGGCTCCACCAAATCTACCTTGAGTCAAGCTGTGTATGGCGAATGGATGATATGATTTTTCTAATTCTCTCTCCACTTCCATCTGAACTCTGTCAAACTCAAATTACTGTATTATCCAGCTTATATTTCAACATTACTGCGTGTCTGTCCCAGAACCACCCAGTGCTTAGGGACATCCAGCTGTGGGCTCTGCCTTCTACCAGGCTTACACAGCAGTGTTCTCACCTCCTGCTCAGCCTGAGGCAACATCAGGATTCGTGCCTGTGTGTAAGCTCAAAAGCTGTGTATTTCAAGTCCCTTCACAGGTCTTCAAACACCCTGAGAAATACCTCCACATATTTCCTTTCTCTTCTCCTGCCTCCTCATTTCTATGCCACGTCTTCAACAAGCACAAACCAGATGTGGTGTGAGACATGAGACAGAGCAATTAGAGCACCTCTCTATGGCTTCAGAGGTGTGGATATGGGTCTTTGCTCTGCTCTTGGGCCAAAATTTGCTGCTGTTCCATGGAGGAAGCACATGGCTTTCTCCACCTCCAAGGACAGCTGTCAAACCAGACACCCATGTTGCCCAGGTTGTGTCACAGCGTGATGGACGAGACTGAAGTTCCCAAAGGGTCCTGTGCCAGGTTACAATTGCAGCCTGGAGCCTCCTGAGCTGCTTGGGAAATACTTTGTAGTTCACAATTTCAGTTCTTGCTGCACCACTAGTTATAAAAGCCTGGTGCATCTTGAGACCACCATGCCACTGCACCAGTGAGATGCTGAAGGGTCTTCTATGGGCAAGCAGACTGGTTACATGTAAATAAATACTGATGAATCCAGAGACGAATAAAACATTACATGTTTTTTCCCAAACCCAAATCCATAATTTTACCCTTTCTGTCAAGACCCTTGATGTGACTTCAGAATGGCATGAACCCCAGGTCACAAGAAGTAGAAGCCATTCTCATTTCCCATGATTAAAAACCTCAGAATTGAAGCCCTTATTTTCTCCTACATTCGATTGCTGCTGATTGGCTGTAGGCTGTACCATATCCACAATAATCATCGTCTCAAAGACTTCACTTAGTTTTACCGTTCACTTAGAAGACCCCAGACAGGAACATAAACACTAACACACTTCATCTGCAGAAGGAAAGATTAAAAAAACTTGCTAAAAAAGATTTGTACAGTATTCATAGGAGAAAGGTAGGGAGTTTAGGTACCTAGATGACTAGACTACAGCCCAATCCACTCAGTTCATCTTCCTTTTAACTGCAGCTAAGTTAACAGAAGCTCTGTGAGAACAGCTGTGCCTGTGTGGAGATACTCTCCCATAAGCTTCCCTGTACCCCTGCAAAAGGGAGGTTTCTTACAGCAGAAATCCCATGCAAAACGCTGCCTGATTTACAGAAGGTGCATGCATATACCTCTGTGATATCTGAACTGAGTTAAGGTGATCAGCCCTGCTTGCCCACTATTAGACTCGAACTAAATCCATTCCATTTTTCACCAAGGACTCATGAAGCCAGGATATTGCAGAAGAGAGATTTCATGGCAGTGTTTCTTCCAAGGCTGGGCCCAGCATTACAGTAGGTGGACTAACCCACATTCCAGCCATCACCTCAGTCAGAGCCAGGACACAGATAAGGCCATGGGAATGCCACTCTATCCCTCAGCTCCCTGCGAGGCAGGGCAACAGCACTGCTTTGCCCCTGCTGACCTCTGAGCAACACGACCTGGGCTGCCTTTGTTCTACATTTCTGAGGATTTCTAGAGAAAGGAAAAGCCCCATTTTAGAAAACAAACAACTGAACAAAAAACTCACAACAACAAATCAAACAAACAAACCAACCCCCCCCAAAAAGAGCAGGTGGCTAAGGAGGTATATGGTTAATTAATTACTAGGCATATAGTTATCTAGCAGTGCAAACTGCATCAAACTCTCTACATACACATCTGATGAAACCATTAGATGACCAGAAATGGCCAAGGAGCCTTTTGCAAGAAACTCTCAATGTAGGTAAATGACGCAGTTCGTTACACACACACAAACACACACTCACACTTCGATCAGAGGGCATGAACTAAAACTACTTTATTTAAAAGTCTGACTCCATATATTGTATATCTACAAAGGCCAGGGATTGGGGGAGAAGGTTGACACCTCTCCCCATCCCATTGGTTAAGACAACTGTCCATCAGCTGTCCATATCTCTAAGAACAGGAATGAAAACTACCCTGAAACTATAATAACATTGGCTGTGTTTACAGACCAGCACGTGAGAAAGAACCCAAAACATGAAACTGTGAAACAGAAGAGAAGGCTGAAAAAATCAGGACAACAGGTAAAGGAGTCTTAAAATAAAATCACATCTATATAAATGCATTAGATTCTGACTCCCGTTTTATTCAGCAAAGACTGCTGCACTTGTACAGCTGCCCCATACCTATTCTTCTGAACTTTTTTATTTATACCTCAAACACAAGAATTTATCTAAAGCTTACAGTTAGCTAGCCACCAGTTCATAAAGTTTTTCATCCAACTAAAGAATATGAATAGCACAACTACTCAGGTGACCAGGCAGAAAAACACAACAGTGTTTGATTTACAGCAAATCCAACACTTGTAGATTTTTAAACAAATTATTCCCAGCACAATTACAAATAATGAAGGCAAAAATACCACAATTTATGAAGCATTTTGAAGAATAAAGGAAAAGAAAAAATAATAATGAGCCTACATTCATTAAAAATAGTCTGGCCACATTTAGATTTAAAAAGAAAACATACATGTTGGAACCCAAGCTGCAGAATTTCCTTTTCATACACTTTTCATAAGACTCAGCATGCAAGTTTTGCTTACCATTTAAGATGTTCCACACAGGCTTCTTCATCTGGAAGTCTGTTGCTACTTATGTTGCCAGTGCACTTGAGGTAATCCAGAATTTGCTTTTCTCTGAGATGTTAAATAATAAAAATAAATACAACATTATTACTTCATCTATTTACAATGAAAGCCAGAGGAAATATTTCAAATTTATCATTTATTGAAGAAAAAAAAATTAAAATAAGCACATTATGCTTTTGTAAATAAATTTCCAGCTCTTTTTTTTTTCTGATGTATTCATCAAAGACTTATCAAGGGCCTTTGGGATGAGTTATAGGACTCTTGGTTTCATACTTTTAAAAGTCAATTTTCTCTGTGTTTGCAAATGATTTAATGTAGCCTTTAGGATTTTTGATGCAGAATTTTAAATCTCTGTAGAAATCATGGCCACTTAAATAGTCTAAATAGCACTAATATGTTTCCTGAGTCTTAGCTGCTTTATTAATGTTCATAACAATTCAAACTTTATGTGCAAAATATGTAGAAATATTTTCTCAGTCTTTATGACACTAGATGTTATCTCTAAGTTAGACAACAAAGGCTGCTAGACTGACTCCGAGAGCAGACTTGATCATGGTCAGACATTTCAGTTCAAGAAACCAAAGTAAGACCCAGGGAAAAAAGGGTTTCCTCCTAATGCCCAAGTTGGAGTTTGGCTGAGCACTCAGATCTTCAGTGTTCATTTGTTCACAGCTAAGACTGGGAACACCCTCACTGTCTGCACCCAAGTCCTGTGGAAATCCCACTGCGGTTTCCAAAGGAGTCGCACTGTCTGCCAGAGGTGCCCCGCACTCGCTGCTGCCAGTGCCCAAGGAGTTAAAAGGGACAGCACTGAACAGAACCACCTCTCCAGCTCACTGACTGTCCCCTTGGCTTTGAGTGAACAAAAGGGGGATCTCTGAATAGGAGCTGAAGATTTCATTTCAAAAGGTATTAGGGATGTGATACAGAGGCACTATCTGATATCATTTCAGGCGAAGGTACTGTGAAAGTGTGGTAAAATCATTATGGTTTCAGTGCATGTGTCCTTTTTTTCCCCTCGCAGAAGAATCAAGATACTTCAAGCTCTTTAAGAAAAGAGACAGTAAAAGGTGAATGACAAAAGCTTGAGCAAAGGGTCAGTGGCAGGTCCCTGGGACTGATTACCTCTTTGAAATCCAGGCAGCAGGGGATGGCAGGTGTCAAAGGCTGCAAAATCACTTCTGCTGAGCATCTAATCACCAATGGGTCTGATCAGTGGAGAACATGGGGTGAGGAACCAGGAGAGATCACTAAGAAGGAAATACAATGAATCATGCTGTTTTACACTGAAGTGGGGGTGGGGTGGAACAATGAAAATGCAGCCTACAGAAAGGGTAGGCAAAGGAGACAGGAAAAATAAAGAATTAACAAAACACCTATGAGTGAGCGTGAAGAAATGAAAAATGGAACAAATAAGATCTAAACATTTTTTGCCAAGTCTGCGGGAGCTCATTGACTTTAAAGAATGACTTCTCACAGAAGCTCTTTACCCTGATGCCACAGAGTCACTGGGGTAGGTAAGAGGGGATAGGCTAGGGGTCACCATCTGAACCCAAGAAAGAAGAAAATGGCACAGAAAATGTCAATTACAAAATATGGAAATTTCTTTCAAAGTGAGGACAAATGGGAGATACCTCCCCAAAACCCAGGCTGTATGACCTCCCGGCACAGGCATGGTTTCCCAGGGAGAGGAGCCCAGCCCCACTGGGAGTGATTCTCCAGAGGTGAAGTATTTCACTGACCAAGAGCACTGCAAAACCCATCACCCTTGCCAGCCCCTTGGCACCTACCCAAGGCACACTGGGCGAATAGAAATTATACCTGTGCTTCCTCAATGCAGTTCCCAGCCCCCTTCCTATATTAGCTCCACATTTTCATTTGTCTAAAATACCACATTGCTGTAATCATTGGTAATGTGGAGGCAAGCTTTCCACCCTGCTTACAGTGCCACCTGCACAATGCTACCCGACAATCATCTGTAGCTAGCAGATGTGCGGGTACACACCATTAAGTAGCATCATTAGTTCCACCAGGCCCTGTGTGTTCCCGTGTTTCCAGGACAGAGGTGGCAGATGCCATCACAGGGAGAAAACAGGAAGATGTTGGAGGGTCTCCAGGGACATGGCCACATCCCTACCATGGAGTTCAGGATGACCACTCACCAGGATGGACAGTGCTCATGAGGAAGAGAGGCTACAAGTCCCTTCCCTGCCCCAGGCCAGGCTACAGCCCCTCACATTTTGCTCTTCTTCATGAAGCATAGGCAGACAGCAGTCATTTTAAAACACACATTAAAAGAACTGTTTTCCAGTAGATTGGCATAGCAGTGGTCAGGAAGAATTCAGGAAAGCAACATATGCACTTGTACATGAGGACACGCACTCCTCTACGAACTGAGAATTACACTGCCAGAATTAAAATGGAAAATGTAATTCTGTTTAATGATAATTACAAGTTTAGCTGTACTTTCCAAGAAAAACCTGACTAACAGCAAGACATCACTTGTATTGTTAAAAGCTATATTTAACAAGACCTATGGCAAGGTCAGAAAGAAATTCCCATAAAACAGGATGGATATTTACCTCTGGATTACTCTTACCTTACCAAATTTCAGGGAATGTACTGATCTGTAAACGTACCTAGTGGTTAATTGGATGTTTATCAACAAAGTATTTAGGCAGTACTGTTGTTTTTTTCCCCCGTACATTTTTTTCACAGTGTTTTCACTACTTGTATGACCACTAAAATGATATATTCAGGATAATGAGGTTTCTAGTGGTTTTGAAATGTTATTTAAATGCTGATTTCAGACGTACTGTTCATAACCTCTGTTAGGTGTGCCAAGAAAGCACAATTTCCTAGAGGTTTATATCAGCATAAATCTATGGAGTTTTGTCTAAGCATTGCATTCAGAGCAAACTTTTGCCACTCATCTGACTAGATACCCACAAACCACTGACCTAGCTAAAAAGTAACCTGCAGCACCATAAATTTACAGACACAGAAAAGTATCTCAGTTAAATGTGAACCCTGAATCCCTTTAAAGTTCTTTTCTTCTTATTTTCCACCACTGCTTTTTGAGCTGGGAGGAAATTTTCCACATCCAGCTTGGTTTTAACCCAGCTCAAAAGTACTTCTGCAAATGGAGTTTGCTATTCAGTCAGCCTGCTCCTCCATGATAGCAAGACAGGATGGATGGATCTTTGCTTCTGCTTTTCTAAAATGCCAAGGTGTGTAGCTGGGCTGCTGGATGACATCATGTAAGCCATGTCATCTTTCTTTGCTTCAGATTTCCATCCATTTGTAAATAAATAGATAAAACACTTCTAAATTCTCTAGCAAAACCCTTGAAACAGGCAGGTCTTATTATTCTAACAAAAAACCTGTGCCTTCGAAATGTGGCCAGAGCAAGGATTAGCAAAGCAGGACACACCCTGGCTCTGACACCGCCTTCCTCTGGCTCAACTCTCCCCACCTTGCCTTCATTTATTACATCTGGTGTGGTATTCATTCTCATGCACCTCCTCCAGAATCCTGAGCTAAATCTTGCTGTCTGCCACGTAAGAAAGACTCTGAATCACTGAATAACAGAAGGGTTGAGACTCAAAGAGACCTCTGGAGCTCATCTGGTCCCCCCCTGCCCCACTCAAGTAGGGCCATCTACAGCAGTTGCTCAGGACCATGTTCATATAGGTTCCGAATATTCCCAAGGAACGAGACTTCATCACTTCTCTGGGCAAACTGTGCCAAGGCTCGGTCACCCTCACAGGGAAAAATGTGTTTTCTGATGTTCAGAAGGAACCTGCTGCATTTCCAACTGTGCCCATCACCTCCTGCTCTGTTACTGGGCACCACAGAGAAGATCCTGATTCTGTCCTTTTTCACCCTCCCTTCAGTTATCTGTACACATCAATAAGTTCCCCCTTGAGCCTTCGCTTCTCTGAGCAGAACACTCTCAGCTCTCTCAGCCTTTCTTCATAGGGAAGGTGTTCCAGCAGCCTACTCCTTTTTGCAGCTCTTGGCTGCACTTGTTCCAGTAGCTCTGTCTCTCTTTTGTAGTGGAGAGGCCAGAATGGATGAACCTCTACGAACAGCTGAGAAAAAAAGATATAATAATTACAAAAAAAAAACCCCACAAAACTTCCCTTAGAGACTTTAGGAGTCTACTGGTTAGTTTACTAAGGAGAAAGTTAAGGGAGAAGCTTGTTCACAATTTTTAGGGACCAAGATATGAAACACAACATAATTTAAGTAATTGTCAGTTCATCAGACAAGAGTGTAACAAGGCCAAATGACCCAGTTTGAAAGCGGACCGAAAAGAAATGAAGTGCAGTGCAATTAGTTGTTTAACAATGGCAGCAATTAGCTGCTGGAAAAACTACGAAGTATTCAGGCTGATTCTCTGTATCTGGAGATTAAATCAAGATCAGAATTTTTGTCTCCTTTGAAGCCTTGTCCCAGTTCATATAAAAATTCCTCTGGCCTGTGTGATGCAATACGTCAGAAAAAACCAACATAACAGTCCCTTCTGGCTCTATCATCTAATTTTTTATATGAGATGACATTTGCTGTTCTGATGATTAGGCAATTAACATTGCAAAACAACAGAAAATTCCTAAAATTCAACAGGGCCGATTGCTTTGAATTAGTCTTTGCTTCAGTCTCAGAACAAGACTCTGAACACAAAACACCACTGTACTTGTGTCTAAAACAAGCCAGAAACAAGCCAGAGAAGAATTTGGTGGTTTAAATGCCAGTTTGGTGTACCCAGCCTATCTCAGCGGTGTGCTAATCAGCAGTAGCACCTGTGTGCCAGACACAGGCTGAGAAAATCTCCATATTGCTGATGATGATCAAGTGTGGCAGTCAGATTTGTTTATAAAAGACTGAAGTATCTCTTGAGGAAAGCTGTTAAGGGATTCTTAGTCCTAGCAAAACTGGTCAGAGTAAAAAACCCTGCATTTACCCTGGAGAGGAGTCCTTTAAAAAACAGTCCTTGAACATAGCGAGGAGCTATTGACCAGCGTAGGTCAGGTTGCTGCAGCAATTATGTGTTTAGATTCTGGAGCCAGTCTACCAGACATACCAAGGAAGAGCAACTTTTCTGAAATAGCCTTGATAATAGGTTTCTGAGGGAGACAGCTCCTTGGAAGCCAAGTGCTCTGATGCCATTTATGAAGGTGCACCAGAAAAGACAGGAAGGCATAAAAAGAAAAAAAAGAAAACATAACATATGTTAATCGTCTGCAATTCAATCACTTTTCTGTACAGCTAGGAAATGAATAATTTTGTGTAATGCTACGCACAAGACTGTGACTCTCTGTAGATAGTCCTTGAACTGAAACAATAAAGAAAGCAGCATGCTGCTTGTCATTCTATTGCAGCCCTCATGAGAGCCAAAATAAGCTTTAGGAAAGTTCATGTCTAATTTTCAGACTCTGCTGCTCTAAAGACATGAAGGGGCCCGAAGAATTTCCCCACGGATAAGTCATCCTTAGTAACTTCATGTTATTTCTCAGAGCAGACCTGAAATCCAACCCAGATCCAGAACCATAGCACTGTGGGAAGGTCTGGATGGCACATAACTGGGCACGGAGTCCTGCTCATCAAGAACACACCCCCTCCTAAGCAGACACCCAAATGAGCAGTTCCAGAGAGGACATGGATTTATTTGACAGGCATGGAGTCTAACATTCCCATAGCCATGGGCAAGCCCATGGACAAAGCCTGTTTTTATCCCATTAGAGGATGATAAAAGGGAGTAGGGGATGAACATCTACTCCTGCTTGCACCCCAATTCTGTTCATGCTTGCAGCTGATGCAGATATGCTCCACTGGCTGCTCAGGTACCATGGCTAGTGGAGACTAAAACACTAGGATATGTAAACGCATGAACAGATTTTTATCTTTTTATTTGGTGCATATCGCCACACACTGTGGGTGGAGGCACTGGTGTAAACAACCACTGCCAAGGATAGCTCTCTGTCCTTTCAGCCAAGGCTGGAGCTACATCCCTTTTGTGATGGGCAACATTTTAGCTCATTTGCTACAGCTGCGTAACTAAAAAAAATTATGTAACAGGGTGAGAAATTTAAATTTAAGCTATGTGTGTTTATAAGCCAAGCAAGCAGCAGTATTATTTATTGTGTCCCCAAATCCCTGGTAATCAGCAAACAGACAGCTGTACCTAAGTCCCTTCTCTTTATACATATACCATCAACTCTTCTCTCTCCTGCTCTTGGCATCACTTGTTATGCCTGATCCATTATATCTCCTGGAAATTTTTGAAAAGGAAAGCTCGAAAAAGACTAGAATTAAAAAAAAAACCCACTAATATACTTTCCTCAGTTAATAGAGAAAAGCCAAGGAATGAGGGAAATTCCTACACACATATCCTAAAACTGTAAATAGAAGAGACTCTTAGTTTGGCAGAAGTGAGTCTGCATAAAAGTGTAGGATTTCTGAGATCAGCCCAGTATGTGTATACACACATGTATATCAGCTGAAAAATTTCAGCTGTGCCTCCCTGCTGTCCCAAAGCAGAGCTGGCCCTTGGCGCATGGCCACCACACACCATCCCCCAAGCAGGGCAGCAGTGTGGCAGAGGAAAGTCAGATTTGTCCTGGTAAATGGGAGAAATGCTTCTAAAGGGGGAAGGATAAAGTGAGGCCAAACACACAAAGTGTGAGATGCAGGCAGGAGCACGTCAGCTGGGGAGGAGCTGCTGGGTGGCATTTTGGCATATGGTGGGCTGGGGCACATGCCACTCACAAGGACAGCATGAGCCCATGATGCCTGGCCGGCACAAGAAAGGTGAACATTATAGAAAGGTACATAAGCACAGTCACACAATCTTTTTCCTTCTTCAGCTCCTGTCAGACTGCTGTTATATACTGCTGTTATATATTGCTGGAAAGCATTGGTTTGAAGTCAGAAACAAACTGGGCACAACATAGGAGCACCACAAGTGGCCTCAAAAACATCTTCCAACTGCAGGTAACAAGCTGTTTCCCCTGAGAAAGAAAATGCTTACTGGTAAAGGAAGGAGAAGTAACAGCAGCCTTGGCTTCATGAAAGTGAAAAAGAAAGTCAACAGGTGGTTCTCCATATCTGCAGGAAATCAAACAAGAGGAAACGGATTTAAAATATACAAGAAAAAATAGCTAAATAAGAACCAGAAAAATCTGGGGGGATGTCTTTAAGATAAACACCCCTGAGTTCAAGGCCAGGTTAGATGAGACTTTGAGCAACCTGGTCTAGAGAAAGGCATCCCTGCCCAGGGCAGGGGGAGGGAACCTGATGATCTTTAAGGTCCCTTTCCCAAACCATTCTATGCTTCTATGAAGAACATCACATCATGAAGTTATCTATAGTATATCTCAGCACTTACAGCATTCAGAAAGCACAGAAAATGTAAAACACAAATACACAGACATAGCACATACAAATAGGTTAACGATAGTTATGTAAAGCCTCAGCTGATGTTTGGAAAAGACAATTGGCCTGAAGTCTCACCTGCAGCATTATTTTTGTGAGGACCAGAGGTCAAATTCACAAGCTTCAAAGGGCATTCAGATGAACTGAGTTAATTTTCAGGGGGATTTGGATGCAAAAGTCTTTTCACATAAAATCTCAAATCCTTTCCCCTCTTAATTTTTCTTTTCCCTTCTAATAGGTTTTGCCTGTGAATTCTAATAGTGCAGAGACAGCACCTAAAATAATCTGAGGTGCACACACTCCTACTAGATACAGACAACTGAAGGTACCCAGTACATTTGCAGAAAGCCTGTGACACACTAGGGAATAGTCATGTCAAACCAAGACCTTCTCTCCATTTCTGTGTGGAGTCTTGGCTAACATCCAGTTCAGACAGAGTAACTGAAAGTCATTTCTCTCTGATGTTCTTTAAAAGCCTAAATGCAATGAAATACTAGTGTGAGTCCATTTCCCAGTGAGCAAAAGTGTCAAAAAGCCACCATCAGAGCTCGATCTAATTGGCACTCCCAGTAGGGAAGCAAGGAAAGAAATGGCGAGACACAATGCCTTGCCTCCTGTGCCACTTGTTACAAAACTTTCTGCAGCAGTTGTTCCAACTTTTGGGGCATTGAATTTCATTTTTTTCCCACCCACATCAAACCCCCCCATGCTCTATTATGGTTAACCAGACATCTCACTGACATGTTCTGCCTCTTTATCCCTCCTGGCTCTTGCTGCTAGTGAACAGTTGTTGCAGCATGAAAAGTCATACCCTGGATCCATATTCTTGACTGATTAAATGCAATGTAAAATGCTTGACCCCATGCCAGGCCCATGGCCAGTCTGGCCTCAAAACTGCCATGGCTGCATTTAAATATATTTATCCTTTTTGCTATCAACAGAATATGACTCTATTGAGCACAGAGTTATAGGGTCAAACATCATCAATTCTGAAGCCGAAGCCTTACCTCCCCACAACTTGCTCCCAGGTCACTCCTTGTCACAGTGAAACAATCTCAGAATCAAATCCTAAACTTTGGAAGACTGGTTGAATAACCTGACAATAAAATCAGATTATTTGAGCTAACCAGGTTTACTCAAGAGTTTTGTGCGAATTTCAGTCACCCCTAACACTGAAGATTTCATGGTAAAGTAGGCACAGGTAAGTATTGCTGCAGGTAGTCCTGTAGGCAAGTTGCCAGCCTAGCAAACCTGGTTTAGGGTTAAGTGCCACAGCAGGGCACTGTTTTCCTCTGGGAAAACAAGCAAGTCCCATTGATTGCAAGGAAGTAAGCATCTCACTTTTCTCCCCTTCCTTGAAGCCTTCACTTTGCCTGGAAATTTAATTACCTGGAAATTTAATTACCACTTTGCCTGGAAATTTAAATTACCCCACTCCAGGCGCTTCAGAGGGCAAATCTGTTTTAAAAAGATACAAGACTGATGAGAGACAACGATTAGGCACCACCAGCAGCTAGAAAAGCATTACCTTATTTCCAGTGGTTATCTGCAGCTCTCCATGAACGTATGCTGAAACAAGTAGTGCATATTTCCCTTCAAGAAATAGCTTATTTTACAGCATCCATTGTTAGGTGGTTTCTGGAGCCTTCCCAGTAGTAGTAACAAAAAAATCACAACAGACTCACTTTCCTCACTAATTCTCTTCCTAAGGCATTCATCTGCTCTGCACAGTAGAGTTTATTTTCTCACCCCCTTTTGCTCTTCACACTCTGTCCTCTTTGCTTGTTTCCATTTCCTCACCTCCTTTACATTTTTCTCCTTCTTTTAAACTTCTGCTCTATAATTTGTGCTAGTCTGCAGGGAAACTAAGTCAAAGCAGCAAATTCAGGTTTCAACCTGAGCGCAAGATTGGTCAGTCTCATCTCCTCTGATAATGAGTCTGAAAATTTTTGTCTCACTGCCCTGCATATGAAAAGAAATGTAAAAGGCCAGTGTAGCTAGAACTGGTAAAGACCACATAATAGAGCAACAGGTTGCTTCTGGGAGCTGGCACCGGCTTTCCCACCATCCAGAGTTTGGAGCAGACAAGACACATGGCACAGGCAGAATTTAGGCTCTGCAGTACTTTTTGACCAAACAAAACCTCCAGGCTTTCTACACTCTCAGACTTGGCTCTTTAAACATTCTTCCAATGCAAAAAAAAAAGAGACTTGTCCAAAAATGTCTTGGGAGTTTTGTCCAGAAAGAAGCCTAAGTGGCCATTTAGACAACACTTGCTAAAGGAAATGTCAAACCTCCCATACAAGAGGGAAAACAGCAGCAGATTTTTTTTATTGGCCAGCACCAGCCCAAAGCTGGTGCCTGGACAGGGAAAAGACTAGACAAATAGTTCCTGGACAACCCATTAACAGAAATGCATTGTCAAATCCTGCTGAGATAGTTTCAAATAAACACATTTGTAGAAAAAACTATTGGTACAGATAATTAACAAACTAAAAAAAAAGTCAAATGCAGGCTTCCTGTGAATTCAGTTCTATAACTAACCTATATAATAACATAAATGGTCTGCACCATACATTAAGTTCTGCACAAAAAGGGGGAAATAATATAAGCTGCTATCAGATTGCTTTGATTCCTCCTTGGTTTCTGTAGCGTGCTATTAATTAACACATAATTAATGTCCTTTTCTCTCACATAAAGAGATTTTAATTTTGCTTTTGTAGTTCCTTGTCATTACTGCAGAAAGGACAGTTTTGTATGAAAGCAATGGCTGGTGATGTGTAATACAGAAGCTGGTTTCAAAAATTTGATTTCCCTGTTTACATTCCTGGCTTAAAAGTCCCATAGCAACTAAAAAAAATAATAAAAATCCCCAACTAGATTACCATATTGAAAACTTCCATATAATCCTATTTATGCAGAAGGGTTTTTCTTACAGCATTTTGCAAAGTTCCTTCCCAGCTGCTAATATTTTAATAAAATACCTTTATTATTATGGAGTGCACTGGGAATTAGACCTGGAACTTCTCTAACTGCAGCTTAGCTGGGAGAAAGAAATACACCTCTAAAACCTTTGCAGCTCAGGTCTATTTTACTATTTCTTTTCCTTTCAAAATGCTTTGACTAATTTCAAGCCTTGCACCTGCTTCAATCACCCATTTTACTTCACTGATTATATTTTCTTCACCCCTGCTAGAGAGGAGGCTGGAACTTTATACTTCTCATTGACAACTCTTCCATCAAGAATGCTTTAACAGATGAGCACTTTCCTGGGCAGCAAAGATGGGAAACCATGATGTGTTACACACAGAGGGCTGCCTCAAAAATAAAGAAATAAAAGAACTCACCTCATATGTTATCCAGCATCTTCTGAGTCTCATCAGAGGAAATTAAAAACAAAATTGGCTTCTTGAGAGGATAGATCAGACAACTTAAAGAACAGCTGCAATTTGTGTTTCTGAGAAACGAAAATTGAAATGCAGACTAAAGTGGATATTTGGTGATTTATTAACCTACTTTCTCCATTCTTTCTGAGTGTCAGTACATTCAGCAGATTATCAATAGCACCGTCTTTAATGTATGATTTTCAAAATGAAATTAAGCAGACAGCTCCCTGTCTCCCTTCCTTCTCATGCAGAGCAAAAGGATGTTCAAAGGCCCTTGCAGCTCCTGTTTGCCCAGCAGGAGGCACGGAGCCTGCAAGCACACCCTGCACATCTCACAGCCTGACAAAGTGCAGTGGGCACCAACTGCTGTAGGTATTAGGGCTGATTGTACCAAATGCCTGAGAGCCCTCTTGAGTTTGCCCAAGCACACAAAGCCTGTTCATGAGCAAAAATATCAAATGTTACTCTTTGACATTTTGTTGTTTTTGTAATCTAACCTCACAGAAACTATATCAAGATCTACAAAGCCATTCAGCTCTTAATCATAGCAGATATGAATCACCATGTCAGTTAACACTATGTACATAAATTGCTGGCAATGTCGATTTATGCCACCAGGACATCATTCACCAGTATCACCCCTCATATTTGATCAGAAATCTGGGATTTGAGAAGAACAGACTTACTTAGCTGGTTGCAATTTGAGTTCCGACCTTAACAAAAAAGCCAGGGACTGAGGTTTACAATCTGTCTGTGTGCTTAAGGAAAAGTTTCACGTTCCCCCTGCTCAGATTAATTGCTTCTTTAACCTGCAAATGCTGACACACATGCACAGCTGTGCACACTAATAGGGGGGACAGCAGCTGAGTCTATATCAAGTTTCATTATATCCTGCATGCTTAATTGTTCTCATCACTGAAAACCATCATTTTTTAACAGTTTAAATACAACAGAAATTCCATAACCTCATTTAAGTATTAAAGACATTTATAAGCAAACAAAAATGGGTCTAAGAGGAACACACATATATTACATAGATGCATGGACTTGGTTGCCTGATGCAGGTAAAAGATTTTTCTACTCACCCCCTCTGTCTGTAGCCAAAGCAGGATCAGAGAATTTGATAAATTTTTTTGGTTCATTCAGCTTAGCCTGGTGACACTAGCATGCTGGGTCAAGTGCACTGTAGCTGCTCATAATTGCAGATATTAATGAAGCTTTGAAAGGGATTCAAAAATGACTTTAAATGTCCACTCTGGCTAGAAACCCATTTTGTCTTCATATAAGCATGCTAGATCATCCAAAAAATAATTCAGCTACTAGGGTTAAAATACACAGATAACACTCAAGCTCTTTTACGGCTTTTACCCATGCCAGGCTTCTCTCTCCTTGGCTCATTATCTTGTTCGTCCCCTCTCATTTGACAGGGAGTCCACTGAATATCAGAGCAGTGCACCGCATGCTGATGCTGCCAGACTTTCTGTTACAAAACCCAGTTTGCAGAAGTACACCATCCCCCACTGAAACTTTGAAAGCAAGATATTAGGTCCCAGCTGTGGAAGCATGTCAAATGTGGATACCCTCCCCTCATGGTAACCCTCTTGAGTGGGTGGATTTTGCCTGTCAGAGACCTGTAGAGTGTCAAAACACAGGTGCCAGCATCTTCCCCCAGGCACCCCTCCACTCTGCCTCTGCTGGTGTCTTTGCCCTGATACTGCCTCCAGTGATCTTAGGGTCTCATCCTTCTGCCTAAGTCCTCTTCCAAGATACTCCCTTTATGGATAAGACAGGTAAAACCAACACAAACAGGCCATGCTGGTAACAGGTGCTGAGGGGCCTGGGCTAAACTCCAGCTTCCCAGAGACACCCTGATGGATTACAGCATCCCTTTGACCTGACGGAATGTCTCTGCAGGCAGTAGGCCTCATCGCTGGAGCACCACCACAGCTCACCTTTGGAGGGTGAATCAAGGGGCAGCTTGGAATTTGGTTTCTTCTTCCACTCTGGTTCTGCTGGCCACCAGCTGCACACATACTTACATGAAAACCTAAACTCACATCTGCTAAAATCCTTCTTTGAGACCAGAGAACTTCTAGCAAAGCTCTGAAATTTCTCTTGTCAGAAGGAAAACTTGTCTTTTCCCAGAGAAACCAGGCAAGTCACACAGCGACTGCTCTGCAAAAAGTCCCTGAGGCATCCCAGTGCCACGTGTAAGCCCTCCGTTGCCTCTTCAAAGTGCCAGCCTTTCTTTCTCTGCATGAAGAGTTGAGAATGGAGCTGTTTAGCTGTTTTATTTCTCCCTGCTGTTAGTCAAACTTTGGAGCATCCAACCGACGCTAGTCTATCAGCCTTACAGTTATTTAAAGACAGCCTGTCAGTTTATTATTAATAGCAGCAATTACATTATTGCAGCTAGAAGAGACAAGTGGGACTGGGAACGTACTGCAGCCGGGGTTAGAGAGCTGCTCAGGCCTGCTTTGTGCCAGAAGAGGCTTTCAAGTGTGATTATATGAGCAAACCCTTCTCACTGAGACCCATGATACATCTTCCCACAGCACGTGGCAAAGACAGGGGCTCATTCTGCCAGCCCATCTATGAGCTGAGGGGACACAGAGCCAACCTTCAGCTAATACACCCTTCCTCTCAGCAACATCCACTCCTCAGGTTTAGTGAGGCACTCCTCCATCCACGTCACTTCTAGTCATTTCTGAGCTTGAGGCAGAGAGTGTTGATATCCACTTCTGGCACATCATTCCGGCAATGCCACTCCCTCATTTCCAGAGGGGAAAAAAAAAAACAAAAAGCCACTTCCAAAAGAGAATGTAGCTATCCAGCAGAAAGCCACGCTTTATTTTTGCCCATGTAGCTGCATCTAAACTACTGGTCTACATCAGCACTATTAAAATAGCTCAACCAATATTATTTTACAGTCAGCAAGTCCAAATGTAGGTCTTAGCCACAGGGAGAGAATCATCTTCCTAAGTAGGCACTGAGCTCATGCTTTAAAGGCTTTCTGGAAGAAGGGAAACTGAGGCAGAAAGCAATTGAAAGACTCCCCCAAGGTCATGCAACACATTTATGCAAAACATGACCCTACCTGCTTTTTAGTCCATGGCACAGATGCCGTGGAGGTAGCAATTTAATAAGCTACAAGCCCCATCTGTTCATTATTGTCTCAACTGGAGATTGCCATCCCCAAAGCTGAACCACATTAATTGATTATATGAATGCTCCTGCTTTGACCCAATGCAAAGGTAGTCAATTTAATTTAAATCCTTGTTGGAGAAGATTTCAATTTGCTGGCTCACTTTATGCTGAAGCAGACAAGGAGGACTCACAGAAGTTTCATAACCCCCTCCCGCTACGTCTGACAGAGCACATCTGTCCACCTTCTACCTCCCTGGCAATTTTTAAATCAAAGCAAATAAAATGTGAAATGAGCTAAAGGGAGACTTTCACTGTGGCACTACCCAGAGTTTTGGGCTGAACAGAATTTCAGCTAGCAGAATTTCCCATAATTAATAGCATTTCTTCAGTAGGAAGTTTTCCCTGTTCTGAGGTTTCTCCGGTTTGCTTTCTAGAATCATGTATTTGCCCTTCCTCTCCATACTTAAATCTGGTAAAGAATAGGGAACACAGTTCATATTTTTTGTTCCAACTACCAGCGTTACGCAGAAGTAGTAGGGTCACAGAAGTTACAGAGATGGAAAAAAGCCTTTAAAATCTCTCCCTAAATGCTGCATCCACTCTTCTTGACATTTTAAGTCATCAAAACTTCACTAGTGATATGAGAGGCTGCTAAATTTTCCTCTCTTACCCTTTTCTTTCATTTTTATTAGCAGTTGGATTTTGATTACATTATGCCTGACAAGGACCAGCTGCCTCCACAAGTAACTGCATTATCATCAGAGGCAAGTAAAAGCATGATGTAGGTAAAGGGGCCATAACATTTACTGCTTTTTTTTATAAACTGCATGAGAAACCAATTCACATGCACCCTTCTAGTGTTAAAATAATAGACTTGTAAGTCCTCCCTGTGAGCTTGGCCCCCAGGGAAAACCCACATACATCCAACAACATACCTCCAAAACCACCCTTTCCCTCTTTTGTCCATGAAAACAAGACCATTTTTTGAACATAGGAAAGTGCATTAAAGAAAGAGTACTTTTTTATTAAAACATAGCAAATTTTAGATCCTTGTCCTAGAAGTTACACCCCTGCTTTGTTTGTATTGGGAGTATTTTTCTCTTAGTCTTGGGAAAAATGAGAAAAAAATGCACAAATTGCAGCTCACAAACAAAAAGGCACGAGCATGGACAGTTCAGGTATCTCACTCCACTGCAGGGACATTACCAACAAGTGTAACAATAAATAAAGTAAGCTGATGTTCACAGGCAGCTGAACAAGGTTGTTTGAAGATATCCAAATTACTGCAAACAGCCCATTTCTCTTTCTCTTTCACCTTCTACCCCATCACTTGACCGTAATGACACTTTTGCTGTTCATCACTCTCTCTCCCCATCAATTTTCATTGCCCTCCACAGCTTCTTTATCACTTTTGTTGTCAAACCTACAACTACCTTTATCTCAAATGTTTGCCATAAATTCTGGCAATAGACATCTAACCTGTGAAGAATATAAATAAATTGGCTAGTTTTAAGAGGCACTAGGTGATAATGTATTTTTTCATATCCACAGATACAGCTAATACTTTCACATCTCTATTGGAAAACTGACTCAGCACTAATGCCCTTACTCTGACTGGTTGTCTGTCCCCCTGCACTACTTTAAGAAGTGGGCATGTTCTGGTGCAGTAAATAAGGACCAAACCACCACATGACTGAAAACAGTCACCAGCAAAGAAAAATGTTCAGCCGTTCCCTTTTTGCACACCCTGCAGGATGTTTAACTACAATATGCCATTAAAAAAAATTAACTCTACGCTTTGCTAAAAGTCACTGAGCGCTCATGAGCAGAACTATTACAATTTTCAAAAATAAAAAATTATAGAGTTTTATCTTTAAAAAAAAAAGCAATTCTGAACCCATTGCCTCCTTTTTCTTGGAATTTTGTGGTTGTTTTTTGCTGGGGGAGATTGGTTTTGGTGTGGTTTTGGGGCTGTTTTCTTCAGGGGGAGGGGGTGGGCATTTTTTTCACATTTACACTGATGCCAAAGCATTGAGTTTAGTAGGTGCTGAGGTTAACTTCACTACAAACAATAGAGAAAAATCCACATCTTTGTGCAGACATGTCTATTCCTCAAGCCAAAATGTGTGACTGGGAGCAGGCACCAATACAGAATGCCCTATGGACTCTTCCAGCACAGTGCCACAGAAGAGACAAACTGGTGTCTCATTCCCAGCTCTGCTTCTTCTACCCAGGTTGAAAAAATACAGCATAGGTCCACACCATGTGTACAGTATTGATGATGAGTAAGTCTGGCCTTATGAGAAACTACCAAATTCATGTGTATCTGACATACCTAGGAAATTTCAATTCTCTCACTAGTTGAGATCTCTTATATTTTGAGGAAAAACCTCAAATTTTTCTCAATGATTCCACAGCCAAAGCCCTGACATTCTCATCAACAGAGAGACACAGCGTTATTCCCAGTAGCCTGGATCACACAGTCACAAGTTGAAGGTGCAGACTCAGTTAACAATAGAGACAAATAAATCTCTAGCTGCTGACAAATCTGGAGAAACAGGACCTAAGTATTACCTAAATTCTCAGGGGCCAAAGAAGGAGTTTAAAAAAAAAAAAGTTTTAACCACCAATCTTTTTTTCTTTGAAGGACACAATGAAGGAATAGAAGAATACACGGGGATGCTCAGTTCATTTTCTGTCACTGGAGTACTCCCAAGACATAGAAAGACAAACTCCTAAAAATGTACCAGCTGAAAGACCTGATAGCATCAGACACACATGTTCATAGAGGCCTCTTGTCCTTTTGCTCCTTGTTTACCCTGACCAAAATAAAAGGGTAAGGCAATTCCTGGCTACTAGGGAGACTTCCCATCAGGACAGGAGCCCCTGTGCAAGCAACAGCCCTGTCTCCCACAGCCTTCATAGTCCCTGTCCTCCAGCAAGAGCATCTGGTCCATGCAGTTACACCCAGAGCTGCCACCGTCTCTGCAAAGCAAGGGGCAGTCACACTGGTGAGGGGGGAAAGCTGCTCCCCCAAAGTGGGCAGCAAAGCCCAGCTCATCTATAGAGGGGCAGCTGCGTGGGCTCACCTCATCCAAGGGCTTTGTGCTCAAAAGTGTGCTGGGAACTTGACCATTGCAACAGCCACTGAGGCTACAATTATCTAACCTCTGCCAGGGGCAAAGAAGACAAGGAGAGAAGCTGAGAGGATTGAGATGGCAGTTGAATCCCCTTCTTTTAGAGTGACAGAGGAGCTGGTGCTCCTTTGTTGCCATTGTCACCCTGAGGCCACCTCACAGGCAGCGGGTCAAGGCAACCATGCAGCCAGCAGGTTCAGGTCACAGTCACAGCGTGCCCACAAATCTGCACAGACTTCAGCAGGTAACCTTGTGCTGCTGTAAACCACCAGCTCATTACACTGGTTCAGCACCCACCGTGCTTCCAGTCCCCTCCAAACAGACATGCATTCAGGGAGGTTTTGTGTGAAGTGGCCACTGCCATCTCAGATCATGATGACCTGCAAGCATAAACCAAGGCACTTGTCAAGTATAAACTTGATGCTGTTTGTCACACACACACACACTTTGGTGAGAAGGCATGAACTATTTAATTAAGAAGAGGTTGACACCTCTCTCCATCCCATTGGTCAAGACAACTGTCCATCAGCTGTCTGTATCACTAAGAACAGGAATGAAAACTTTCTTTGGATATGTCAAAACATTGCCTCTGTTTACAACACCCAAGCATGAGAAAAACAACCCAAACCATCAAAACTGTGAAACAGAAGAGAAGGCTGAAAACATCAGGGCAACAGCCACTGACATGGCTACACTGATGTATACTGTGTAGGGTACTCCCTTCTTCCCCTTTTAACTTGGCAGCAGCGCTTTCCTTCATTGCAGCTACTTAGACAAATGTATGATACAGGGTCTGGAATTTAAAAACAGGCAATCCAAGTAAACCCAAAAACAAGAGTGGAAGAGGGGATGGAAATATTCAGGCTTTTGTAGGCTGTGAAGCACAAGTGAAAAGCATATTCATTACTGGGAAATAGTATTTGATATTTCCAATTTATATTCACATTTGACAGCTGAAGATGGAAATGCAGTTCAGCCTCATACAGGTCTCTCCTATCATTCCTCCTTGCTTCCCAGCTGAGCTGCCAAAGACAAGCAGCCCCGTGTTACTCACCTCGAGAGCTGGGTGCTGCAGAGCCAAGCTCCCCCATCCCCCAAGCTACTTGAGCCCCAGGGACTTTCATCCCAATCCCACAAACCTGACAGGGGAGACGGCCTGTGTGGGCAGCAAGTGGAATGGTAGCACACAACCGCCTTTTCAGGAACTGGGACAACCAAGGTCACCTTCCACCATTCCCTTGATCTTGCTTAGGCAAACTTGGCCTGCTGTTAACATTTCAGGCACCCCACAATTTCTAAGTTCCCAGTGTTACAGATTAGCAGCCACCACGCTGTTTACAAGCCAGCCTCCACTTTCTGCTCCATTACCAGGCACCTGCCACTACCACCACCCAATTCAAAGGCTGCCTGGTGCTGGCTGCATCTGTAATACAGTCACTGGTGATGAATCGTGATGTCACAGGTGCTAGATTGCAGCACTGCTAAATGGATCTAGATGATAAAGGGAGAAGAACACCTGTATTTAGCACAATTGTCTTCATAATCGGCAGAGCCAGGAAAGGAAATAGAATTAGGCGAGAAAATAGAATTAGCATTATTTCAATTCTAACTGGAAGAAATGTGATGCTTTAAACACTGAGTACATGTGTTTTTTTCCTGGAAAAAGGATATTCTTGCCAACACGCTGGAGGCAGGGTGGGCAAAGGAAGAAAAGGGGGAGCTGAAAGGTGAGAACACAGGCAGAAAGAGCATTGTTTTCTGCATGAAGGTTTTTACTTTGAGGAGAAACAAGAAAAACAGAAAGTATGTCACAGACCAAGGTGATTGAATTTTGTTTGTTTATTCCAGAGGGGGATGAAACTCAAGGCTCAACAGACCTGGTCAGCACTGTGGCCTCATGGAAAGGATTATTGTGTGGGGAGCTGTACCTCAACTTCATTTTTGGCTGTATACCCTTTCTTCTTCTACCTCTAACAGACATCCTTGAGTGCAGGATGTCCATGAGACAGAAGTGACAACCTCACATTGTCAGACATGTGCCCAGTCTCAGCAGCTTCTGTCACACAGGCACTGTCAGGAGGCATTCCTGCTGGCATTTTTTAAAGCCACACCTGACTGGCATACATCATTCACAGCTCTCTGCTTCCTCCCTCACATCTTCCTTCAGCTCTCACAGAGCTGCCACTTCTGATTGCAGGATCTTTGCTTTTATAGCAGCTTGGGGTGGACTGCCTCCTTTTGGCTCTCTGGGAATACAAAATGATGACATGTTTGCTAGTTTTGTGAACAGGAGCCATTCAAAAGAGACAGTGCTCCTGACAGCTCCCAGAGTAATGATGCCCCAGTGACAGGCTTCTTTTTAAAACCTAGGCTCCTCCTCATGCCCATCTGTGATCCTTAACATTATTAGGAGATGTTTAAGGCCATTTCAGAGATGGCAGGCTCCAGGTTTTCAATCTGCAAAAGAAGCAGAACTTGGCATTGGCCATTGTCCTCTCTCTTCAAGCTGTGTGATTTGACTAAAAAAAAAAATAAACCTGCTGGTGGAGGAAAACTTTCCATGACTGTAGAAGTGCTTTGGAACAGCAGCTTCATGATCCCTTTACCGTCAGGGGTATCATAGCACTAGCTAGAAGCAATAACTTTCAAAAGATCACCTAGCATTAGGCTTCTGGCTAAATATCTTGATGTAGCTCTGCTGACAGTTATATTCATGCATTTCTTTATGTAGCCAGTGGTATGCAGGATTTGATGGTTCTACCTTCTTTGTCCTATTCTGCTATGAATTCCCTGTGCCTACCTACTTAAGAAGGTCCGTTTACTTGCATATAGCTCATTTACTTTTGTTTTGGAGGTGAAGACAATACTTTTCTGCCCTTAGAACACCGGTGCAGTAGTTGTGAAGTTGCTGGTTAAAAAGGGCTGTAAAGGTAATAAACTACTACTGCTGGACTCACACACTCTCTAAGAATCCTTTTCTAGAGCTTCCCAGCCTAATTTTGCCTTTTGGAAATCAATTGTATAATTGATTTCTTAAGGTTCCAACTTGAAACAACAAGAGAGCTAGCTATCAGAAAGAAGTGATGCTCATTCGTCCCTCTGCTGAAGCCAAAGGTGTTGCACTATATCAGTCACAAATTCTTAGCATTACCAAAGGGTAGTAGCAGGCTCCCACAGCTCCAGGTTACTTGGAAAGCTTAAATCTCTTTCTAGTCAACCGATTGACGACTAGATCAACCACATCCCCAGCCTCTGAAGTTTCCAGCCCCGGGAGTCTCACAGTGAGGGACAACTGAGGTGAACTGCACAGGGAGGCAAGGAGCAGCTGGGCAGGAAGCCCGTCCTTCCTTAGTTCATCCAGCGCTCATCACAGCCTGTCAGCACTGACCCTGCTTTGCAAGGGTGGAAAACACACCCCGATGTGAGCAAGAGGAGCCGCTCCGCTGAGTCCTGCAGGAGCACAGCCTTCTTCCCGCGCTGCCAGCCCCGCTCCCCTCCCTACGTTATCCAGGTCAAAGACACAGCGAAGAGCCAGACTCGGAGACTGCCAAAGCAAACGGCTTGGCTCCTTCGGAGGCTGCCAAGCCTTTCAGCAGGGAAAGCTGGGGCTCAGCGCCCTCGGTGTTGGCGCTGCCTCGGCTCCGCTGCCACCCAGGGCAGCTCGGCACCGGGGCTGGGCAGGGCCCGCACGGGGACTTTCCTGTCGTTTGAATGGGAAAGGGAAAGGGAAAGGGAAAGGGAAAGGGAAAGGGAAAGGGAAAGGGAAAGAAGAGCAGCGGGGACGGGCGCAGAGCGAGCCGCGGCGGGCAGGGCGAGGCAGAGCCGCTCCTTCGCCGGGGCTGCACTGGCACCCAGCGGCGGCGGCGGGGCCAGCCCGGGCCGGGCTCCCGCAGCAGGGCAGCGCCCGCGGAAAACCACGGCAGACGCGAACTAGTTTTACCTTTCAAGGGGGAAAAAAAAAAAAAAAAACACCCCCAAAAAAAACCACCCACCACGAAACACCACCACCTCCTCCACATCATGGTGCTCGCTACCCCTTCCTTCGAGTAAAAACCTAACAAGCCAAACAGCTAATTCCAAAGGATATTCCACCTGTCTGTCAAGTGTGCTTGTGCAACACACAAAATGGGAAGTTTCTGGGGGAAGAACGCGTGCACTTCAATCTTTCTGTTGGGCCAGACTTACTCACCATGGGTTATTTTCAATAGGGCTGAAAGTTAAGCCTCGTTGGTGAAAACTTGGCACCTGTACATACAACCACTGAAAGAAATGCTTTCAGGTTCGCATACCTGTTTTTCAAAAGCCTGAGAATAAATGTCTTTTTGCAAGATAAGAAACATTTCGTATTTCATTTCAAAGAGACAAAGTTAAATAGTTCTGCACAAGAAGGGCAATGTTTCAATCAGAGCCTCAGTAATAGATGCTCTATGCTGAACAGTCTTATGTAGCAATGACAATATAATCAATTGATGGATGAGTTAAAATCTTTTAGGACTCAGTCAAAACCCACTTCTATATAGCAGTGTATGCATGTCCGTTTTCCAGATAGGCTGCATCCATCAGTAATACCAAGGGAAGGGAGAGGGAAAGGCTTCTAAAATCATGAAAGATGTTCTAAGCTTTTCTTTGCTTTTTAACTCTGCCTAATTTTCCCCACCCATTCCATTCGAGGAAACAGGGTATGGGAATTAGATTATAACCATAGCCCAGATGCACCTGGAGCTGGCTGCTTGATGAAGCCAGAAGTGATCAATTTTCCTGACCTTGCCGATATGATTTTTACTGTTTATCTTAAAATTCTTCTTTGTCTCATTTGAAACCCACCAGGACAGGAAATGAGAGGGCAATACTAACAAAGAGACATTTTTTTCTGGCTAAAACCAGAAGTTATTCATTTTGTCAGTACCCTGATATATTTGGCAGGCTTATAAATTTGGGAGATAGACAATATAAGTTTTAAATCTCAATTTTCCACACCAAATTAAACATCTGAATTTCCTCCACCACTACCCAATACTGCAGTTGGCTCCATAATTGCCTCTTCCTTATGAGCTGAGGCTCTGCACATCTTGTCATTTGTATGGTTTTGTGCTACGGATATAAGGATTAGCAAGGACCTAGGATTTATACCTCATTTGAAAGATTAGTAACTTACCCCCTCATGTCTTCCACCAGTGCAAAAGTTAAGCCAAGCATCATGCACTACAGTGCCTTGGGAACTCCCATCACCAGAGAAAGGTCTGGAGAACAAGTGGGTTTTACCACTTGACCTCAAAATCCTTGTATCTAGATTTGGTGAATAGAAAACTGAGGTGAATCCCAGAGTTTAGGAGGCTACACTGAGCACAGATTCCACCCTTACAGTCTGAGAGAAGGACCACTGAGGAGTAAAGACGTATATGAAAGCAGCAGAAAACCAAGTCCTGTGAGAGCAACACCTCCCACACTCCCTCCCCTCTTATGTTGGGGCAGGAGTAAGGAACACTCCCTTTTGTGCTTCTGTCAACTTCATCCAGCTTGAAATTTAGCTGCGACAGCCCCACAAAAACTCTGACTGAGACAGTAATACAAGAGAGACGATTACTCAAGCAGGCTGAAAATTCAGCCACCATCATTCTCCCACACATCTGAACTCCCTTCTCCCATTTATTTTTTCATTCCTCTCTCAAGCGCCGTAACAAGTCAGCTCTTTGTTTTTTAGTGCTTCAATTACTCCCTCAGAGCTCTTGCACTGCTGAACCCTCCCAACAAAATCAGGATAATGAATAATGTTCATCATTTGCTTCTGTGTAACTGTTTCCCCTGCCCATGCTTGCAGCATGACTAGAGAGGCACAAGCACTGACAGCTGAACAAATCCCACGCCATCACGGAAGACAGGCTCAGCAGTGTACCCTGGCAGCGTTCTCAAACACTGCAGCCTGTTTTTCCATGTTTGGAGGGCTTTATCCCTAAAACTGGCCATGGAGGAACCAGCCTCACTTGAGAAGCAGGACTACAAAGGATCCCTAAGGAAGAGAGATGCCCAGCACAGCAAAAAAAGGGATTCTCCTCTCCTTGGTCCTCCCTAAAAGCACTGTTCCTCACACCCACATGAATAGCCACTTCCAGATACATCAACCAAGGTACAAAAGGGGGAAGACAAACCTTTTCAACCTGGCCTGCTTTAACAACATTAGCAACCCAAATCCACAACCAGCTAGTTTCTGTTTGTTTAGATTTGAACGAGACTGTTTCATATTAAAAATCAAGAAACATACAGATATATGTAACATAACATATAATATAGTATATTGCTGTTACTCATTCTTTAAAAAGTCTGTTTCTTTAGCAGAAGTCGGTCATTACTGGCTCCCCTAGGTCAGCTTGACTCCAGCACTAGGAATCACATTTACCTGCAGCCTGGGAGGCATCAGTCACTTTGCCATCAGTACCCTCACAATAGGGCCTTGCAATGGTTGAAATTGTTGCTCAATTAATTGCTGGCTAGTTCCTGCCAAATCGCCTGCAATAGCTCTTCCTTTGGCGTGGAAGGAAAGAATACAGCCCTTTAAAGAGCTCTGAGGTCACATTAGCCTCACACACACTCCATTACCCATGACCTTGTCTCTCTGGCAGAAGCTGGAAGCTTCTGTCCTCATCTCCCAGGGCCTGGAGATACCAGGATTGAGACTAAAGGGGGTCTTCATTAAGAGATGTGGGGTGACCCGAAGGGGCACAGGGTCAGAGCTGCTAGAAATGCTGTCCTCAAGCTCCCAGCAGGGGCTTGGCTTGAGACACCAACAGAGTCAAACAGGGAAGAGCCTCTTCATTAAGGGAGTTGAGCCAAGGGAGAAAAAGGCAGTTTACTTTCATGCTGCAATGGTCACATGGAGATTGCTCCACCAGGAGAGGTTAGGATGTTCAGCAGGTGAAGACACACTGTAATTTCCATGTGAAACTCATGGGA
Organism: Donacobius atricapilla; assembly: GCA_013397315.1. Classification (NCBI taxonomy): domain Eukaryota; kingdom Metazoa; phylum Chordata; class Aves; order Passeriformes; family Mimidae; genus Donacobius; species Donacobius atricapilla. Next base: position 1,242,384 of record WBMY01002657.1, read on the forward strand.
GATCCTTCCTCCTTCCTTCCTTCCTTCCTTCCTTCCTTCCTTCCTTCCTTCCTTCTTCCTTCCTTCCTTCCTTCCTTCCTCTCTCCCTCCCTCCCTCCCTCCCTCCTTCATCATGAGCTAGGAGTATTAGCAGTGCCAAAAAAACACCTACCCAGTTTCTTGCAGATTCAAGAGCAGAGGAAGGTGACTGCCCTTTCCACCTGGAAAGTAAGCATCTCTTGCTTACTCTCCTTGCCAAGAGAATGAAAGAAAAACACAACACCACATACCCTGGAACCCCAAAAGTCTGTCTCTGTCCTATCCAAGCACAAAACTAGGATGTGGGGTTATTCTGCAGTTTATCCATGAATCCACAGTTGAAAGAAAACCTCTGAAGTTATGCAAGAAGCTCATTAAGTGGGCAAATATGAGGAACTGTTGTTGAAAATTATCACAAAACTACTAACTGTCATCTTGGGTTATGGAAGATTCTGAGTGGGAAGCTGCGCGGTTGCACCTTCCTCCAAAAGCTTTTCACGATTAACTTGCCTTACTAGAAAATGAAGAACCGAATACAGCAAAACATTCTGTGGAGCCATGAACTTTGCAAAATTTTCATTAAAAATGTTTAAAAGTGATGACATTTTTCATAAAACATTTCAGTCTTGAGTCTGGAATAGCTTTCAGCTTTGAAATGCAATTTCCCTTTTAAAAATGAGAAAAACTGCGCTGGAAAGAAATCTTTTGATATTTTTACAATCCCATGTGAAAGATGAGACATTTTTCATATTGCCAATTTGCTGAAAATATTTTTAAGAGGTCATTCCAAACAGATCTCTTTTTTTCCAAAATACTGACACTTTAAGCAACTTTCATAGGCTTTGGAGTTTTTCGACCTAACTCAGTAAGGACTACACATTTTGCAATTTGTTGGGGTTTTTTGGATGCAGTTTGCCACAGATTTCAGTCATCCAGATACTCATGATTTTTAATTAATTGCTTTACCATTCCTGGCTGTGTATAAATGTCAGAAATATAAATGAAATATCAACTAAAACACTGCATTCTACTTGTTTTCTAGGGAAAAAAAATAAAAGAAAATGGGACTTTGATAGGTTTCAGAATCTGCAAAGAATATGTTTTTTATTTCTTCTAAAAGTTTTTCCCCTTTTCATCATTTATTAGGAATATTTGAATACTGTAGCTACCACACCCTTCCAGAAAGCTATTTTTATCTCTTTTCAAATAAAAATTATGTCTACTGTTTCAAATATTGGAATTTCCATCTTATCATTCTACCTACAGCATTTTCCACAGGTAATATCTGGG
>WBMY01002657.1:1243749-1273219 GCA_013397315.1 Donacobius atricapilla
AAATGGGGTGAGGGTGGTATAGAATAAAGTTCATTCTGCACTAAAACATGAAATGCAAAGAGGTCTAGTTTCTTTATAGTAAGTAACTGAACAAAATTCTCTATTTTTGTTCCCATAAGTGCTGCTTTATTTAGTGTGTTATTTCAGTGCTATTTCTAGTGTGGCCCACTGACACGAACACTGGGATCACCATACTGATCTGTCTAAATATAGCACCTGGGAGCTGACAGTGACAGGTACCAGATGCCTATTATTAAACTGCAAGAAGACGGCAAACTATGAAACAGTGAATCCTTATGGAAAGCTGAGCAGGCTCCTGCTGCCGTGGGGTTTGAATGGAGACAGATTGCCTTGGGGTGGCAAGGACAGTCCTCCTGAATCCCCAGGATCTTCAAATCTCAAACAGAAACGAGAGGTCAGGACAGCAGGGCCCGGGACCCCTGGTGCTGTGTGAATCAGCCTCCAGACAGCCTGTGTCAATAGCTCTAAGAGTGGCAAGAAATCGACTTTACTACTCTGAAACTGTGGCTCTCCTGGCTATTTACAACAACTTAGAAAGCCAGCACAGCCTTCAATTATTTTCCTGCTCCTTCAGGAAGTTAAAGAGGTAAGACAGAAGGTGAGAAACACATAAAGACAAAACATTACTGGAATCTTCACGATCTGCTGGGAGCAAAGCATCACTATATGGCCCCATTCACAGTAGCATTATCTGTCTGTCTCTCCCAGCTCACCCACTGACTTGAAGCTATTTCAGTTTTAATGAATGTTTAAATTCAAATATCATCTCAGAACTATTCAAGACTCTGCATACAAATATATGTTTATGCCTTTTGTGCAAGGTGGCATCCTTTTCAGCCTCACTGAAAAGACGCCTAGCCAGAACCTCAGTGAGTATCAGCAGAGCCAGCATTACCCTCTTTTAAACATTTGTTCAATGCACACTAGCATCACAGGCAGTTTTGGTGCCTCAGTTAAGCACTGCTCTGCTGGAGATGAAGCTTTCAGGCAGACAATCCTTCCCTCACCAGGGGTGGACAGAGGCATCCAGCAATATATATCCTCTATATACCAAGTGAAAATTCAGATGTTTCTGATTTCAGTGCCCCTATTTGCTTTCCTCCTAGAGGAGGAAATAATAGCCCTCAGTTATCTTTTTTTTTTTTTAATTGATTACTTTACCCTCTTTTGCAGCCAGCCTTAATAATCTCCTCTAAAATATTAAATAGTCTCAAAGTCAGAAAGATGGAAGTTTTTAGGCACCTTTGAATATTTCCCCATCTTTTGAAAAGCTGGGGCACACTGCAGTCACAGAGCAGAGGTATAACTCATGCCGCTCAAAGACAAAGAGAAAGAATATAGAAATTACATTGACGGATTCACTCTCTCATTGTTCATTAAGATAATGAGAACAAGCTATCAGAAGGATTTCTGAAAGAAGCATACTTGAAGGAAAGAGACGAAGCGAGTGGGCCTGAAAGCAAGAAATTTGGAACCTGGGGAAAGAGGCAGTGCAGGAGACGGCGCTCAAAGGGCTTCAGAGGCAGGGAGGGAGACCACACACCTGCCTGCTGAGGGCAGTGCCGAGGGAAGCATCCAAAGAAGAATTTTCTCACTTATTTCTTATCAATAGAGTCTGAGGAGACCTGTCCCGTGGGTCAGCGCCACACACCGTGACTCTGAGCACTCCTAGTCCTCCCATCCGTGTGTGGGCAGGAGGAGAAGGAAATGAGAGGGGCAGCACCGGGAGGGAGCACCGCTTCCCTCGGGGTGGGAACAGCCTTGGTGGTGGAAGGAGGTGGGAAGGCAGCCAAAAGGGAATACAGGCCCGCGCTGGGGAAGGGCCTCTGTCCTCACCAAGCTTCTACTCGCGGTCCCCAGCCCCGACTCAATTAAAACCGCACTCCTTGACAGAACTTCGACAGAGACAGGCGAAGGCAGCGCTGCGGGCCCCGGCGGCTGCCGTGGCTCAGGAGGGGAGGCTGCCCTCAGCGCCCAGGGAGCGCGGGGACGCGCCCCGGCCACAAACCGTACCTTCAGCCCTCTGATCGCCGCCACCTCGTCCTGCCCGTGCCATTCCCGCCCTTCCCATCCCTGCCGCGCAGAAGCATTTCCCAGCAGCAGGAGGCCGTCCTGTCCGCCCGCCCTTGCTTCCGCAGCGCCCCGGAGGGAGCGGGGGGGCTGCGGTGCTGAATGGAACGCCACGGCGGATGGCGGCGCTCGGCTCTCATCCCCTCACCTCTCAGGCTCCCCGCAGGCACAGCTCTGCTCTTGCAAAACCTGTTGGCAAGGCGCTGGCGCCTGTACGAGCTCCTCCTGAGCCTCCAAGCGAGACCCCCGCCTGAGAGCTGCCATGACAGGCTGCTCACGGCGGGACGGAGGAGAAAGCAGCTCCCTCATCCCCCTCGGCGCAGCGGCTGCCCAGAGAGCGGGACAGCCCCGATTCGAGCCCCCTCTGCCGAGCAGGTGCAGCGGAGGGGCTTCATTACGGCCATGTGCCTGCCCCGCCGAGCCGCTGGAAGCCGGAGCGAACGCCGGCTGGGACAAATGAGGGACCAGCCGCTGATGTGTCCTCACGCTACCCGCCCTACCAACTTCTAGTGTATCTCTCTGGCTGGGTTTGAGCTAAAAACCCCTTCCAGCGGCTCCTGGACATCCAGGCTCAAGCTTCATGCCTGAGACGTGGAGCTGGTTCTCACACTCATCTCCTCGTCTAACCAGACCACATAATGCAATGAAGGGTTTGGCGCTTTGGCTACAAGCCAGAAATATTGCTCTTTGAAAATATTAGAGCTGCAGTAAATCATGAGACATGACAGCATCCTCAAATTCTCCTGGAAATGAAATATTTAAAGGAAGCTCTGGAATATTCAAGTGAAGTTTCCAGTAAAGGAAACTAGAAGTAAAAGTGTTGTAGGTGAGAGAATGAAGGGACCTGGGGAGACTAAAAGGAGCATGGAAATAAATAAAAAGTATGTCAACAGGATAGTATGATTGTTGCTGAGAACAAAGGAACAATTAAAAGGAGGTATGAGATAAAGGAGCATGGAAGTGCTAAACCAAAGAAAACCCCAAAGCAAGTCGAAGTACCATGTAAAAGAAAAGGGCTCTAACCAACAAATACATATTGTTACATCATAGCAAAGGAAAGGAACAAGGAAATTAGCAAAAAGTACAGTTTTAAGGTGAGGGAAGGGAAAATACAAGAAAGGGAAGCGACAGGATTTTCACTCCGTCAATCCCCTAATTAGGGGTTTTCTCCTTTCAAAGTCCTGTACCAGGGTTTAAAAGATGAGCGGAACCTGTAGCTTCGGTCTTCAAAGATGTTTATTCTGTTTCTTATCGCAAGGCCTTATAGCAGACTTAGCACGCTAAAGAAATGCAGCTACAGGAACACAGACAGAGAATCCAAGGTCGTTTTTAAAGGTTTCTAACCCAATTAACTCTTAAAGCGTACTATTTGTACAGTTTTGTACCAATAACTACTACCTATTCTAGACATGCAATTTCTACATCAAATCCATTCCACTAATGTCTCTTTTCACTATCACAGCAGAAGATGGAGTAGAAGAAGAAGAAGAAGATGAGACACAGCCCAAAATTCTCCATCTTGCTGTGATCTACTTCCATACTAAAAACCCAAAACTACAAATTTTCACCCTGTGACAAGCTAAACTACTATTTATTTCAAGTCTTTATTGTTTTCAATTCATCTATGAGTGTTGGAAGTTTTTCCCATGGACTAAGGTCAAAGCAATGCTTTCCTGGGGTCCCAGCCAGGGTCTCGCACCCCCCAGGGCAGTTTGAGGTGTTTTCCACATGCCCTGGACTCCAACAGGGAAGGGAGGCAAATGTGAGTCAAAATCCATGATGCAACAGGCAGTAAGAGAACATAATGCAAAAGGAGGTCAGTTTTCTGCTAAAGCAAAAAGCAAGACATTAACTGAAAGGGATGAAACTATTTCACTGCAAAGTGGTGTATAAGCAATGAAGAGCTCTCCTTTGGGACTTGCTGTTTCCCTCGAGAGTGCTGGTGAGATGGGTGAGTGCAGACGGGAGATGCTCTCCCCACAGGCAAAGAGCAGGATGTTGTGGCTGGCAGGTGGGATACCAGGTGACACTGCAGGGTGTCTCCTGCTCTCTGTTCTTGCCCCAGCCATACAAGCCTGACAGTGTTGCTGAACTAGCAGCCAGTGAAACAAAGGGCAAAATCATTTTAATCATTTTGTCCCTGACCTGAAAATCCTCCTTTTCAATTTTAAGCTCAGTTCTCATTGATGACCTACATTTCTCCGGTAAAATCAGATTAAAACCGGTACCTACATGACAGCCATTTCAGACGTAATCTCACCATACATCGAAGGTCATTACATTTGCTTTATGGCAAGCCTGAAACACTTCCATGGTCCTTTTTCTACTTCTCCAAGGGAAAAGAACAGAAAATTATTCAAGCATTTTCTGACAAAATCACTTGTTGTCAACAATGCTATGGTTTTTCAAGGATCTCCATTAGGAAACTCACCAATTATAGCAACACTGCTCTGTTAATCCTCAGCACTGCTTGGCCACTTTCATCAGCTGCAAGCAGAATCCAAGAATGGTGTAAGAAGTTTTTTTACCAAAGTCCACCAGCTGGGGAGAAAATAATCTCCTGCTTTTCATCTGGTTTAGATAGTCTTATAGACCAAGTGAAGACATGGCACCACCACCCATACCTGACATCCTCACCATACCAGGGAGGAGTAATTTTGGTTCCTCTTCTTTCAGCAAAGATGATCCTCACATAAAGGTCAGTTGAAAAACCTCAGCTGTAAGGGTAAAGCACAATTTCTTTCCCAGTCTAGTCAAAGCAAATAATCCTTTTGAGAAAAGAAATCCTTTCAGAAATAAGCATGCTCCACACCACAAAATAAATGATTGAAGGAAGGGAAGGGCCACCTGCAAATGAGAAGTGCTAGAAAGCAGGAGAAGCCAAAGGACAGTTTGAAGGATACTGAGAATTAATTAAAAGGGAAGAGAAGCACATGTGGTGCAAAACGTATGGGAACAGAGGTTGTCAGATGCAAAGAATGCTCACATCTATAGCCATGATTAATTGTGAGAATAACAGGTTATTTGCCCATCTAGAATGCAGAAGAACTGAAGTGTTGTGTAGAAATGCCATTAATCTCCCTTGATGGGTACATTATTTGCACGGAATTCTACCTGACATTTAAAGTTGCTTTCAATATATTTTATTGTATATTTTTTTCACATTTCCAGTGCTCTATTGCCAAAGATTCTGAATCATCAAAATTAATCAGCTGCCTGGAACAGAGCCAGATACAACAAATAAGGAGACAGGCACTTTTGATATTCTCACAGTCCTAGATGGATGTATAACTCACATTTATTGGTGTGGGAAGATCTGGGGCTGCTCAGAGAAGAAAAAAAAAGAAATAAAAAAGGAAAAAATAACAACACCCATGGGCATTGTTGGAAGAAACTGATAGGTGCTCTTGATGAACAAATGGCAACTGCTTCTGCTTGGAAGCATTTGTTTGGCTCATTGTTTGGAGAGCAGCAGAGAGAAAGGAGAGCCCAGGACACACGCCTCTCTCATGGTGGGTATATCACCAGGGACTGCATCAGATGCAAAGGTGTTACATGAGTGTAACTGAGGGAGGTCTCTGAGGATGACTGAAAATATACATACATACATACATACATNAGGCCTGGCTGCAAAATCAAAGCTACTCCTTCAATGGAGGAAGAATAAGAAATACTTTTCCTTAATTATCCCTGAATGGCAGCCTGATGTGATGGAGTAATGCTTCCATGTAATAAAAATAAATGAGACTCCCTACCTCTGCTGCCTGCCATAGAGTGCCAGTATGTCACAACTGGAAAGCAGGCATAGGGAATTCCCTGTTACCTGGCACTGCCTGTGCTAATTCCACACCACCACCAATGAGCATAACACTGGAAGCTAATACTGATGGGAATGAGAGAAGACACGGAACAGAGACACATCAGTTCCCACAAACCATCAGACATCCAGAAGAGAAGCTTTGGTGAAAGGAGAAGTAACTTTTTCAGAAAGTCAGCGTGCTTTCCTCCTCCTTCCCATTCCTCTTTCCCCCAACAAGGGAATGGTTCTTGAGAAGTTTGTAGTGACAGCCGCTGAGGTAGACTAGAATTTGAGCGGGGCCCTCCTCCCCATGCAGACTCCAGTGGGGCTCCTTGTCTGCATACCTCTGCATCGAACCAAAATTAAAAATTCTGTTAAGAGAGGAAATCTCCTGCCAGCTAATATCCCTAAGCTCAGAGAAATTCTGCAACAATAAACACTGTGACAGGAATTTCATGCTGAGCCCCAGCACCAGGAGGACACTATCATTTTTCTGTGCTATTTTGAAGTGATGCAGAGATGTCAGCATTGAGGGGACTTAAAGAATCCATTACTGCAAAGCTCTTTGACAAATAAATAAAACATGAAAGTAGTTCCCTTTGCAGGGAGAGCAGTGGAGAAGAAGGATAAGGAGAGGGCTAGGAGCAGGAACACCATATTTGCTATGGATTTTGAATGTTTAAAAACCTGCCTCTGAAAGCAGCTTAGTAATTAGCAGTAGCTTACATTGACAAGGGTATTTTTGCACAGCTTCATTGCACTGGCTAATTGACAGACCTTCTTTGCCAGTGAGGAAATCAGGAATGGGCTTTGTTGGTGACATACCTCAGTGCCCTGGCTAACCATTTAAGAGCCATCTCCATTCCCACGCACAAATCTTCAATATATATCTACTTACACAGTAAGTATATTTACGAACACTACAAATATTTGGCACCTTAGAAAAGCTTTTTATGAGATTTCTGTTTTCTCAGAGTACTTAGTATAAATGTACCAGATAGGAAGCAGAAATTAAGAAAATTGTTAGCTCTAAAATAATTGAAAGCACAATAAAGTTGCTCTGAGATACACTTGCTTCACATATAATCCTAGACTGTTATTTACACTACCTGTTGCAGGGTTGGGCAAATTAAAATATGAGATCTTGCTATTTATGCTGTATTTACCATAATGGGCCCATTTAAATAAGGCAGTTCTAAAAGCAGTTGCTCTTGAAACCAAAATTAAAAAGCAGGAATCTTGCATTTGTTAACTGTGAGCAGAAGTGTGCTGGGGCATACCACATTCCTCATCTCAAAAACTTTTCTCCCTGACTTCTGAGAAAGAACAGACAATGGGCTGCAGCTTTTTGTTTCTAAAGGGGAGCCAGCAGGAGTCGATACAATTATTTTTGGCTTCTACGCACAAGCTATGCTGCCAGATAAGCACATAGTAATCTGTGTTCCTTAGGAAAAAAAATCTTTAAAAAACCGTTCTCAAGAATTTCTATCAGAATGCATGATCTTTATCAGTAACTAATACAAGCTGAAAGCCTAAAATACAGGATGAAGCCTTGGGTTTACCATTTCCCCCACAGTGAATAACAGTTTCAGCATTATGATTGAGGACACTAGTCAAAATTGTGTGTTTGGGTAGCAGCATCCATTAAGGCTACCAGTCATCTCTGCTTCGGCTTCATCAGGGCTGAATTAAGACCTTTGTGTTGACTTCAGTGGACCTGGGATTAGCCCCTCTACTGATGCAATTCAGAAAAGCACTTAAGCAACCGCACTTAATTTCAAGCCTGAGGCTAAACACCACTAGGTTGATCTGATCAGGAAGTCAGCCAGAGAAAAAGTAATACCATTCATGGAATTAGTGAGTGAAAAGAGCATAATTTTCTTTGTGATGGCTGCTTCAAAAATCCTTCCCCTGCTCCATGTCTGCCCCTTCCTCCCCTTTGCTGTCCCACTGAGCAAGGCAGCTGCTTCCACCCTTCCTTTGCTCCCGTCTGGCTGTGGCTCTTCACCAGCGGCAGTAGTTAATTTTTTTCCCATAAGTAGACAACAGTGTTCTGTCATTATGATATTGTTAAACCTGCACTTTAGCAAGTTAATCAGTAGAGCCTCTATAGAAGCTTGTGAAGGCAAACTTCTACACTGGGTCAGCCCTACAGAAAGAAAACACCCGTGCATTAATACCTCTGCTCGTATTGACTTGTCCAGCACTTTTCCTGAATAAAATGTATTTTTTTTTCTTCTCCCACCTCCTGCACTGAGGCCCATAATGAAGCAGGGAGGCTTTTTCCTTGCACCAGAGAGCACTGACCCCTTGAAAGAGATATGTGCTATGCTTCCCACATTTTTAACACATTCTTGCTCTCAGATCATCAACAGGGCTCCTGGTGTCACCCCACTGTGCAGTTTGTGTGGCTTCAAGTGGCTGAGAAGCTGCCTCAAAAGGCAGCCAAGGTGAAACTCCAGGAAGGACAGGCACTTTGGCACTTTGCATGATGACATCCAAGCTCTTGTTATTGCACATATGTGAAGAGTTGTAAGGTGAAAGAGAGGAACACCTAAAAAGGCAAGGTTAGACTTTTCCTCTATTCTTCACTCTCAGTATATGTATTGCCAGCCATCATTTTAGCACACCTTTTGAACAGCCAGTCCCATGACCAGAGAGGCTGCAGGGGAAGCATTATATCAGACATTCACACACACAGGGCAATTTCCACAGAGGATTCAGTTGTCTGAGAGGAAGGTGGCCTTTCCTGAAGTACATTTTCTATCAATAAATTGTGGCAAAAAAAAACTTCCATTAAACAGTGGTTTTAAACATAACTGCAAGTTTTCCTTAGGAAAAAAAGCCTCCTGTTGAAAAAGACTGTGGTAGCCCTTTAAGCTTAGGCTTCAGTAACCCATGGCAATAAGGGTTAACTGTTGGCTCCACCATTTGCAGCCTTTGTTCAAGTTTCCAGTTGTCTGAGAATGAGCACCAGCAATGGCCTTCCTTTTGCACTGCCTATGGTGAACTAAAAACACTGTCAGCTTGGTTTTGCGTTTTGTACTGATTCTTCAGCAATCTGATCTGATTCTGAAGCCAGAGATTGCACCAGGCCAACCCAAATTATTCTGCATTTGTGTGATGTAGTTGGATAGGAATCTCTGTGGTCACAGACAGCCCTACTGAGCCAGGATAGCTCCCTCAGCAGACAATGCAAGGAAAGAGAACTAACCTAACTTCAGACAGCTTGGAAATTAAAGCTACACAATGGAACAGTAGAAAATCTACCACTTCCAAAATCCCAACTTGTCACTTTGAACCCATCACAGTGCCAGAATATCTTATTCTCCACATTTTACTGAGTGGGAAGTAGTGTGTATCATGGCCCCCTCTCCTGAAGGTCAATGGGAAATGAGGACATCCATGTCTCCCAGTCAACCGCAGATGGATAACTCTCACTCCAGTATAAGCACATGCTTAAATGCTTTGCTGAGTTAAACTCCAGGCATTGTTCTATCCTATCTGCAGCTATAAGCCGTCCTCCCACAAGCATTCATTCTTTGCTACATCACGTGGAAAGGTACAAAAGCATGTAAAAAAAAAAAAGTTACCATTTTCTATTAAACTCTGTAGTGCTTTTCTGTAAGGCTAGTAAATTCAGTTTATTGAACCATATGACTGCTTGAGCATTTTTAGTATGCTATAATGCATAAGAGATACTGTATTATCCAATATATTTCAATCTTTGAAAAGTTTTTTAAAAACTGAAATGCTTGCAATTTAATTTTAGGAATGTATTAGCACATATACTACAGCAAAAATGTATTCATTTTGAGCCAGCGTTATAGTAATTTCTCTTATCATAAAGGAATCTATTCTATTGGCACTAAAAACATATATGAAGAAGATGGACTGCATTCACCACAATTATCATAACTCTTATGCATTTAGAAAGCCTGAGCCAATTACAATTTGATGACAGTTAACAAGAGAAGAAATTTTGTTATTAACATCCTAAACATTAAAAGCAAAAAAATCCAGTATGACACTATATTCAGAGAAACACCAGATTCAGAGCTCTAAAATAGGATTTTAAATTATTTATAATATTATATTTCTTTAATGAATTAACAATGCATGCCTGAGTAGGCTTTTCAGTACTTAATGCAGGATTACAACAGGAAGGTCAAGTTATGCCAAGAGCTCATGTGTGACAAGATTGTTCACTTAGTGTTGGAACTGACCTGTAAGGGCTATGATGTAATATTTGAATGGCTAAAAACATACAGTGGTCAAATGATCGCAAAGAAAATGCTGATAATTTAGGAGAGAAAACTATTAGCCAGTCAAAGTTTGAGATTGATAAAGATTTTATCTTTAGGGTTTTGTAGAGGAGGCTGAATTGGGTTGTATGCTATGACTAATAGTGCTGGGACTAGCTGACATAATCCCAGAATTCACAACAAAAAATCTGACAGCTTGTTCAAAAAGTTATAATGATATGGAAGAACAGATATGTGGGTCTGTTGTGTCAGTGACACAACAGATTGGCCTTCTGTTTTACGTAGGCTGTATACACTTTAAAGCATGAATGTATCTTCAAAATAGAGCACTTCAACCATTTCTAGTTATATTGTGATAAGGTTTGATTGCAGGACTAAAGAAATGCATATTAAAACTACCAGCAGTGAAATGAACAGTGATATTTATGCAGCATGTCAGCACACAGAATAGCATCCCCCAGTGCAGAGGAAAGTCCCTGAAAGGTGAGATTTGACACACCAAATTGACACTATTGAAACTTGAAAAGCTATGCCACAGGTTTAAACCATCCAGGCTCCTAGCAGTGCTAAGCAAACTGGTGGGTATCCAACCACAGGACAAAAGAAGGAAGGGTAATTGAGCAGTTAGGATCCAGCCTCAGATGCAAGTCTCTTTGTTATTCCATCCAGCCACAGCTGGCAGAGTTGCTGCCAGCTGTGGAAGACTCAGCTTTGCAACCATGGCACAAGTGGCATTTCAGGAACATTTTGTCTGAGGGCTCAGAGAGGCACACAGAGCAGCTTTGTGCCTCTAGGCATGAACTAATCTCCTGAGTAATAGTGTAGTGTCCATGTGAACTGATCAGCTGGGAATTCTACTGAAAAATAAGGCAGACAAGTCCTTTTATATTTGGAGGTCTCCTTTAGGAGGACTTCCACTGTTATAAATGACAGTGTATTTGTATCAGTGCTGGGTGATTGTCACCAGCACATGCCTTGCCCCACAAGCTTTTCCTTTATCCAAGCTTCATCATTTCTGCAGTGCACCTTCTCTTTACTGTGGAATACATACGGCAATGCCTGTTTGAAATGGGGAGTCTTTGACCTAGGGATATCTAGCTCTACCCATCCACTGTAATTGTGAAAAAACATACTCTTACCTAGAGTGAGTTGGAGAAGAAACTCAGCCCAAGTCATCAGTCACCCCTGGAAGAGTTAAAATACTTCACTGGCATAAAATAGACCCTCTTCTGAAAAATGTCCTTTTTATCAGGCTCCACCATGTATTTTAAATCACACTTACCCAAACATGGGATGGAGCATTACCTTAGGCCATCTGAAGTATTTTAACTTCAGCTGTCCATGGGCAGTCTTTACTCCTTCTCTCCTGTTAAAACCTCCTGCTGGGGAATGAAGGTCATTCCAGATGCACATGGATGGAAATTACATGGAACATTAGCATGAGTTCAACTTCAGGAAAGTCTTCATAAAAATTCCCCTGAGGGCTCAGGTAATCCCCATCACATTTATTAGGAGTTTCTTGCACACTGGCATTAGAGAGAAGCAGTCCAGAGCAGTGGAAATGTTGCCTTTCCACTTGGTTTCACTTTCCATGTATTTTGATTTTATTTTTTGTATGCATGGATATTATAGACAACATGAATTATGTCAGGGCAGAAGTGATTCATTTTTATGACACTTTTTTCGGCAATGGCATGTGAGATATGAGAAATACTGTGTCAGTTTGCTTTGGCTCACATTTGCATCCAGTCGTCAGTGAGTAGCTTGAAATCTCACAGCTGCCAACATTCAATTTCTGAAGCTCTCAGGATTTTCATCACATATCCACAACAGACAAAGTAACTTGCAGGTGACTTTTACTTTAAAGTTATAACATTAGATCTATTTTTAAGGACAAAAACTAGAACTAGGATTACTTCCAATAAGTTATTGAAACTGCATGCTATATGCCATTATACAATTATAATGAATGCACTGAACAAAAAGTTTATGTTTGTGCCAAAGATGCCAGGTAAACACATTCAATTGCTGTGTATCAGTCTAAATTGATTGCAGTTAGCATGGCATTCTTTCCACGGAAAGCATCTCAGGATGGACTGACAAGTTATACTGGCAGATATATGTTCGAGGCCTTCTCATACTTGTGCTCCAAAGCATAGTAGATCAGCTGTCAGGAGAACATTTCCTGCTTCTATGTGATTTATGAGTTCTCATTCAACAGATCTCAAGTAGCCATTTTAACTGATAACTGATCTTAAGGTAAAGAAAGCTTTCAAAATATTGATGGATCTAGCCTTTCAGGCTTCAGCAATTCTGTCCTCTCTTTTTCAACCCACCATATGTATTCCAAAGTCACCCAAAGAGCTTACTTATAGATGGCTGTGAATAAGGCACCTAATCCAGACCTTAGGGAAGTGAAGATTTGTAATTGATTGAATGTAGTTGGCCCCAGAACCACAGAGGTGACATATAGACTATGTCTGTATTACCAAATTTACTGCGGAGCAAATCTATAGCAAGTTGAGACTAATGCTTTGTACTTCTTTGGGGTGAAGGGTTTGGTGCAAACCATTCACAGTCTGTTCCCATGAAGTGAATACCATAGCTCCTGCGGTGCTGCAGGACTGACAGTTCTGGGTTTTATTCACGTGAGAGGTGCCTGCTTTGTGCAACCCAAAACCACTCCAGTTGGTAGGTCAAGGTGTGGTGAGGGTGGAGAGCTTCACTTCAGAAGCAAGCTTCTCATCAAGCCTAAAATCCTTGATGAGACAAATCCACACTTACCAATTTGTCTCTTGGTGTTTTGTTAAACATGGAAGAAGTAGCTGCAGTCCCACTGTCTTGAATGTGAATGTGTTTAGTCATGGTATCATGAAGCCCCTATGGCATTATCATCACTTGGCTTATTAAATAATAGACTTTTTCAGATTAAAGATTCTGAATGATATTGGAATAGAGTGAGTCAGAAGTCTACCTAATACAGACTTTTACTCATGCAGCAGCCAAGATCAGGAGCTCCTGAATCATCCTTTAAATTACGCTAACCAGAAGTGCATATCAGTGATTTATCTCTATTAGACCTTTATGCTTAGACAACAGCAGCTACTCAGTTCAAGCCAGAGCCTCCTCCACAGTAGAAAACTAAAAAAAACAGTTAATGAAGCATGGTTTTGTTGCCAGAAAGAGAAGGAGCAAACTTTCTTATGTGTGAGAAGACCTGCAGTCTTCAGGACAATGTTTGGCCACTATGCCATGCAAACTGTAAGATTCTGAGCCATATGGGAGACCACTTGCCACAGATATTGCCATCAGTACAGACTTTAAACACAAAAAGCTGGTACTATTCTTTCCTGGAAAGATAATGTTAATCTCCTGTGTAACATGCTTTCTGTTATCAGTGCTCAAGGTAAAAAAGCACATGGCAGTCTGCCATGTCACTAATTACATACATATTTATAAAATAAATTAGGGTTTTTGTCAGCCTCAATTTAAAAAGAAAATAAAGGTGAGTCTACCCTCTTCTCCTCGAAGTTTATCATATCACATGCAAAATTCTCCCTGTCAGCAACATACCCTCAATGGCTTTTAAAGGTTTTATAAGCATGTTTTACAGGCAGTTTTGTTAGAGCCTCACTGACAACATCCAACACTTGTAAAACACTGTGTCTGTACAACGGATCTCCGAACCCTGAGCTTACTCACAGAGAATCTGCCAACATAGCTAATGAGCACTTATCTGTACTGCGTTAATTCATACCAGTTTGGTTCATGCTATCCCACTCAGCTGTGGATCCTTAGCTGAGAGGAGAAACGCCCAAACTATCTGTAGCTTCTTAAAGTATAACCACACCGTAAGTCATTGCAGAAATGTTCACAATTTGCTTCTGTGAAAAGGCACAGGGCAAGCCACCTTCACTGGGACACTCTTAAACATACCTCTGAGTAGGGGAGGGAGTGGGATACAAAAAATTCACCTCTTTGTCTTTGCATTACACAGGAGTTCCCAGGCAGTTGGGAAAGCTACTCCCTCCCATCTCTTAGCTATTTCTTCCCAAGGGAAAATGAAGTGGCTGACTGCAGGTGAGCACTTCCACGTCTCCACTCCTCACTGCAGGGCTTTGGTCTATTTCATACCTGCTTGACTTGAAGGTGCTTGCTCAGGTGTTGGCTTGCACCCTGGCCCTTCTGACAAATTCTGGTTTGTTTGGCAGGTGTTTCACACTCTGGGCACAGCACAGTGGCTGCACTGCGCTGCACAGCGAGATGCTTTTCCAGTCCTAAGGTGTCATTGAAATGACTGCAGTGGCTCCCTTCAGCCACTCACAAGGATGTGCTTTCAACTCCAACAGTTTCTTCATGTGCCTAATGACCATGGGCAGCCTACATGATCACCCTGTGTCATTAAAACAAAGAGACTGTGGGCATTAGAAAAGGGTAGAGTTCACACGTTATGAGATGCAGTTCCATTACTGCAGCACTGTCACTTCTGTGTCCATGTAGGTTTTGGATCCATTTAACTTCACTTTGCTCATTCAGAGAGCCTTTGCTCTGTGCAAAGCCCTCCTGAAGGGTCTCTGATTCATCCTATCAGGATAGTAGTCCATGAAAGCTGGTTTTGTTTTTTATTTCACAGAAAAAGTATAATGCAGTTTTGTTTTACCGGAAAGACACTGACACAGTCTGAAATTCTGTACTTTAAAAAGTCCAAGTATTTTCAGGTACAAGACTGTCCCCTGCCAATAATTTTGATTTTACAATCACCTTCTACTTTGTTCTCTTTTTGTTTTGCAATAAATTAAGATTCCCCACTGCTGAGCTAAAAGTCCGGACAAACATTAGGGGAAACTGCCTTTACATAAATTGTTGTCAAACAAACAAAGGACAAACAATGAGTCCCACTACTCCAAGGTTTGACAAGACATGAAAAGAAGCAAATAAAATTGCAGCTTTGAGCATCATGCTGCACACTAACCCTATCTCTTCCATCCCTGGAGGCATCCCTCATCTGGAATATCAGGGGCTGCTTACGGGGTGCTGGGTTCCATTTCACCACTATCTGCAAGGTGCATCCATGCTGTCAGTTCAGGGTGTTGTCTGCATTTCCTGCACTGTACGATCCAGGACAAATACATTCACAGAGACCTTGCCCACATAAGCTAACTGAGGAAAACCCTGCTAGGCCTGAGAGTCGCTGTTGTTACATTAAACTCTGGCTCACTGTCTGGTCTCAAGGAAAGCTTCCACAAGATGAAAGTAAAAGGGTTTGTTGGGGATTTTTTGTTTTTGTCTCTCCTATGTTTAACCATTCTCACAACCTTGCCCTTTGCCTCTCTGAATGGAAATGAGAGCTCATCAAATAATAATTGTCATAAATGTGAGCTGGTGGCATTATGAACTATTGAAAATGTTAGGAAATATTTGGATTTTGTCACTGTGAGCATTGCATAGTGTCAAAGGTGACAACCTATTTGGAGGGGTCTCGCTTAGGGTGCTAACTGGCATTTATTGAGCAATATTTGCGACTTCAATCTATAGAGTGATCTCTGACTCGTGTTTCAGGCAACTTCACAGTGTCAGTTTAAATATGTAAATACACTCTCAATTTTAACAGATATGAGATGCCCTTCCATTACACAGTTATCCTTTTCACCACTTTTGACAAAGTCTTTGGAAGCAATTATCTTCTTATCAAAGACTTTTTACAAGTTCATGGAAGCTGGGGCATTCCCTAGCTTCAAATTCAGGCTGGGCAGAAAATGAATTGAGAGCAGCCCTGAGGACAAATTTGGATGTTGGGGAAAAAGAAGCTTACCATGAGCAGTGGTGGAGAGGGACTTTCCACAAGGGCATGGAGTGATAGGAAAAGAGAGAATGGCATAAAACTGACAAAGAGTAGGTTTTGATTAGATATTAGGAAGAAATTCTTTTCTGTGAGGGTGGTGAAACACTGGAGCAGGTTGCCCAGAGAAGCTGTGGCTGCCCCATCCCTGGAAGTGTTCAAGGGCAGGTAGGATGGGGCTTTGAGCAACATGGTGGGAGGTGTCCCTGCCCATGGCAGGGGGATTGGAACAAGATGATTTTAAGGTCCCTTCCAACACAGACCATTCTACGATGCTCCAATTCAAGATTTATATAAGAAAAATAGTAAAAGAAACAGTGTGTAAATAAAAGTTCATAGACTTCCTAAAGGCTTAAATCTTTTTAATCTAGCATTTTGGAAAGGATAGAGGTTTTTAAAAGGCTTGATACACTGTGGGAAAAAAAAAGAAACTACTATCAAAGCTGTAAAGACTCAACATACTTTGGTAATAAATCTTGGCTGTCAACATGCTTGTCTTTGTTAATTCATGTGCATCAAAGTATTATAACAGAACCAAAATTATATACTTAATCCAAATTTTAATAGTTTTTAGACTAAGCAAGGACACGGTCACGTAACTGATTTTATGGATCTGTGCAGTATGCAGTTTTGTCACTAATTCACTGACTTTTTATTCATCTGGGACCCAAGGTGGCCCAAAATGAAGGCTGAATTCTGTCTGCATTCTCCAGCCTCAGAACAAATACTGGTTTTTTATTCACTTCAGCCAGGTGCTGTCTTTTATTTAATTAAAGGTATTTTCCTGAAAAAATAAGTTATATGTTATCGGCATTAATTTTCTCTCCATGGTATTACACTGTCACAGGCAATGATGTGGCGAGAAAGAGTTCTAGCACATGGAGCACATGTGCAGGAGGCACGTGATAAACATCTTGTAGAGTCACACAGACCTTAAAAATATCCAAATGGATAAGAGAAAAGCAGGAATGCACAGCAAAGCAGGATAACAGTGCCAGCTAGTTTCTGGTGTAGGTGCGATGAATTTCGTTTAATGAACACACACAAAAGCTAGCAGGACTACATGAATTTGTTGTTAAGAGCCTGCCAACCACACTGTGCTTACAAAACAGAAGTGTGGTGGTCTTTGCTCATTTATTTTATTGTGTTGTGATGAGCTTGGTCAACCCCCATGCTAGCAAAGGTGTATTGTTAGAAATAAGATGTATTGATATTACAAATGAATGGAGAAATATAGTTGTCAAGACCTCCTAGAGAGGACATCCCTTAAAGATATTAAAATGTTTTTTCTGGGAGAGAGGCATCATAAAGGGAATAGAGAAGAAAGTAAAGTGATGGGAGAAACAGGCCTGTGTGGAAATATCCTAGCTAAGGAGAAAAGCAGACAGAGGGAGCCCAGGAAAAACACAAGATTCAATCAGAACTACACTCCAGTACTTCTTAAGGAAAGAAGAAGCAGGTTATGAAGCCTACTTAATGATGCCAGAGAAAAGCTTTGCTTTTACTTCT
The DNA here is from genome assembly GCA_013397315.1 of Donacobius atricapilla. Lineage (NCBI taxonomy): Eukaryota > Metazoa > Chordata > Aves > Passeriformes > Mimidae > Donacobius > Donacobius atricapilla. The sequence continues at coordinate 1,261,253 of WBMY01002657.1, forward strand.
CACAAAGAAGAGTGACTCTAAAGAGGATGTTGCTTGACAGGGAGACAAAATACTGATAAATATTACTGTAAAGGACACCAACTGGGTCAACATTTTCTTCTCTAGGTTTGCTTATTGCAGGGATTTAAGAATCAACGTAATGGAGTGCAGAGCAGTTACTACTAGCAGGGATGGCTAGAAGGAAAGGTGCCACTGCACCCAGAAAAGTACACCAGGCCAATGGTGCCAGTGGCATCAGTGGGAAACCTAAGGTCCAAATGAGAGAGTAAGAATTGCCTATTTCTTGTCCTTTATATTCCAGTCCATTTACTTCACGGACTCCTTAATTATGGCTGTGTCAGACACAGATCCTATGATTCCTTCTACAGTTATTCAATCCTTTACTGAAGTTTGGAGTTTCCAGATCACAGTGTGTGCTCTGTATTGCTTCAAGCATGAGAAGAATTTTCCCTGTAAGAGGATATTGATCATCTGAAAAACCCAAATCTGTAGCCACCAGCCTTAGTTCCTTTTTTCCCCTTGAATCTGATTCTTCATTCCAATTTCTTATACTGCAGGTGGCAGTTCCTTAAAATGGCTGACCCTAAATTTTGTATATGAATTTTTGAACTTTCTCAAATGCTTCTACCCACTTTCAACATACTAATGGTAAATTTACCATGGGAAGTCTTTCAGAGTTCTTTGAAATATGAAGCTATATGACCCTGAGCAGCAATTTTCTGGAAAAGATAGGCAGAGACAAAAAAAAGTAACAAAATCAATGAATTGAGGAACAAAAATTGAGAACTCACAGTCCTGAATTGTAAAAATGGCTCGGAGAGATGGAAAGGAAAAGATGGTGGTGTACAGCAGCTTTGCCTCTAGTCTTCTTGCCTAGAAAAGGGATGATCTAAAGCTATTGTTAAAGTTTGTTACCTGCTTTGCTTGGAAGTTTCTACATGTATAGGAAGACAGAAATCTGGGCTCATCATTCATATGTTTTGTACTAGTAACCCCTAAAAATTTTCAACTGGATGATCATGACATCCACAAAACCTGTTCTGTAATACCTGTGATCTTGGGCGGTAGCCATAAAAAATTACTTCCAAGAGCAACGGGAAATGCCAAATAGTTCTTATCATTCTGCAGTTGCATTCATTAACAGTTTAACTTTGTGAAAGCATTATTATTGTTTATAAGATTCAACAACACTGACACCTACTGAACACAAAATGCTGAGGTCCTGGTACAGCACAACGTGTGCTTACATATAGAAGAACATTGCTTGGCTGCAGTCCAAACTTAGTTTAAGTATTTATGCTCTTGTTCCACTTTGGTTTATCATTTAAAGTTCTGACACATCCTCAGAGAAGGTTGCTCTTTGGGTGGGTTTTTTTGCTGCCTAAGATACTAGTCTGTTTGAACTTTTTATTTTGAAGTATCAGAAACAAACATAAAAGAAGACACTGACAACTCTACATCCTTGAGCAGCAGGTTAGATCACTCAGTGTCTCATGCCTAGAGCTTCATTGTCTGTGATGGTAATACATGGCGATGACCTGTGTCTGTGGCTAGAGGTTTGTGGACTTTCATACCTTTGGAACATTTCTCTGTGAAATAGGGGTCCATTTAGGCGCTGCCTTTGATTGTGCTCCAATAACAATAAACAGTGGCCTCTCCCATCCCTATCTGCTGGGTTGCCTAGAAACACATTGCTGGAGCAGAATTTGAGAGATCAAGTCTGTTGCCTGCTTTTGCAGGCAGACATATCATAATCACACTCATAAATGTACCAAGATCCATTGAACCAGCAGATGTCTTGCCTTTACTGTTTCTTGGGGAAGGTTTGTTCCATGATCCCGCATTCCCACATACCATGCTAGCACATCACGTCTTTGATCAGACTGGTGGCCTTTCCTCACTTGTGCTCCAGCCTGAGTTACTCTTTCAAACATGAGCTACCAATATTTCATGTGACCTAGGCAACATAATATAGGATGCAGTGGCTTCAGGATGTTTTTCTACTACAACTGCCTCCCTTCTCTATTCTGGCAGGCTGTGGGACTGTATTAGACTTTCCCATCATGCCATAGATCACAGGCATCCTCTACCCATTTTAATTTTTGTCACCTCTTGCTGCTGAGAGCCAGTTTAGAGACAAAAATCTTATTCAATCCCAAGTGCTAAATGTTTTACACTCTGCACTACTAAATCTCATTCTTTTTCTTTGTTCCCCCAGACTGTCAAGGCCATTCAGCCTCTTCATATCTAAATTTTGTTGGCTTTAATGACATACCCCAAACTTTTTTAATCAAGGGCCTAGTGAAAATACTAAAATGTAACTGCTTCAAGGCATATTATTCATTAAAAAGGAAGTGTTGAACCTAGAGAAAGTTTAATCCTCACCACAATTGCTTTCCTTTCCATTAGCCTTTACGTGCCCTATGGTTCTTGGAGTAATCACACCTCTCCAAATACAGGCGGGTTTTTTTCCCCTACATATGGACAGTAGCAAAAATTTTTTATGTCCAAGAAATTAGTTCTACTGCATTTTTTTCAACTTATCTTCTAGACTACAGAAAAGCCAAAATGATCAATTGGTGCAGCCCAAGCTGACTTTCAACCATGCCCCTTTTCCCACTGAATTCTGTTCCATACTTGGTCTTAAAGATTTCTAGACTCAGTCCGAAAAATCTTGCCTATATTTGAGGTCACATGACAGGGTGAATGGTTGTTCAGATTCCTTTTAATACTTTATTTTAAAAAGAGGTGTTACACTCTAGAGCTATAACCTTGCTCTTGCACTTTTCTTTCGGTGTCACAGCAAAAATATTGAGACTGGAACTGTTGTCTTTTGCCCATATACCCTAATGTCTCCCTTCTTTAAAAATATAGCACTATATTTGGGGAGGAAAGGAGAAGAACACTTCTGATATTTTTTTAAGTCCATGTCATCCCAGTATTTTATGAAGGAAATATGGGCTATGTGTTTCTCTCACATTTTTTTAATATTTTTTAAGTGGCTGAAGAATTTTTCCTGATTTTTATCATGAGCAAACTTCTTTTGAACTCATCAGTTCTCAAGACAGTCCTATATTTCTGATTGAGCTACAAGTTTTTCCATTGCTTATAAACTTTCCAATATATCTGACGCATTTATTTGTTCAGTGAAATCTGGAAGTCTTCCCAAAAACTGTTTACCTTGTGGTCAAGAAACAATTTCCATCTTGTATGTTTTTTGCCTCTTTGCTTTGAAATTCCCAGCCTCTAACACACTCATTTAATAATGACTTTATGTTTCAAGAGAAAACATTAGATAGCTTTAGCCACCAATTTGGTCAGTTTTTCAGTGATTTTAAACCACAGCAACTCAGACTAAAGCTGTTTTCAACATGCAGCTTCATCTGTAGGCTATTCCACATGTGAGCCCTACTCCTAATGTGTTGTGGTTTTTTTTCCCAGCAGGGAGTTAGGCACCCATAATCACTGACTCCTAGAATAATTCAGGTTGGAAAAGGCCTCTAAGATCATCAAGTCCAACTGCTAACCTCCCACTGCCAAGTCCACCATGAAACTATGTCCCTAAGTGCTGTATCTACACATCTTTTAAATACCTCCTGGCATAGGGTCTCAACCATTTTCCTGGGCAGCCTGTTCCAATACTGTAGTAAGTGGTCTCCAAGGACAGCTCTCTTTTTCTTGTCTCTTGTCTCTAATCATTAACGCGACATCGAAATTAGCTTTTCTAATTTCCTTCTCAGACCTGATAGAAAATTATCTTAAAGACTGACTAGAGAAAGGTAGAAAAGGTAGATAAAAGGCAAGAAAACAATGTCTTAGCTATAGAATTAGATTGAGTTGATTATGTAACTCTGTGTCTTTGCTCAAGTCTCTGCCCAAACAGAAAAGACCCCTTCATTCCAAGGTCTAGAATATTTGATTCACGTGGCATTGTTTTATATTAGTTAAAACTCTGTAGCTGCTCTGTAAAGAGACTTTGCCTTTAATAACAAAACAGGCTCCTATGCCTTTTCTAGATCCTCACAAAGACAGGAATGATTTTGCACAGTGTCTCAAAACATGTTTGGCTGGAGTTAGCGAGGAAAAGTTTCTAAAATCTTTCTGTATTTCATTCACCCACTGCGCACCAATAAAAGTGGCAATATAAAGACGTCCAGAGGTGCTCGTGCACCTTCTAAATTTATTCTTTTAGAACATTTATCCTGTCCTGTATGGTCTCTGTACCTGCATGATGTTGCTATGACACATACACCAACTATATTCATAGTGAGAAAAACTTTCTTATTCAGAATACTATAATTATACATCTTGCAATGACAAATCTGAGGAGAAAAACATCCTCCAGTGTGAACTGGGATTTTAAAATAGGAAGATGATGCTAAGGGCACAAAAGTAGTGCACTAATCCAATCTTCAGTCAACCTTTGCAGCAAGAAAGGTCTTTCTACCAACTTGGTCTATGGATAAGGACAAGAAGATGCAAAAGCACTGTACAGAGATTATGAAAGTACTAGCAACCTTGCCCCTCCTTTAACTGAGTGCAGCAGACTCTTTCTGCTCTTGTGGTTTTTTGTATATTCTAGAGATTATTACTACTGACCTTAACAAGAAGTGTTTTTATGAGGCTTTCATTGAGTTTTTCAATTCAAAAAAACCCAGCTTTTCTAGACTGCAAGATAAACTCAATGAAAGAAAAAAAATCAAACCTACAATAAGCAACTATAAATTTATCAACTTGGTGTCTCATCTTGGAATTTTGAACAGTTGCATAACTGCATGTAACCTTGTATTTAATTTCCATTTGGAGTTCTTATGTCACTTTTCACAGACATTTTAAATTCATATCTCAGGACAGGTGCTTTTAACTATGAAGACTGCACTTTTACCTTTCAGAGACAAAGTAAAGGAAACAGAACAGTGATGGTATGTAAGGAGAGTTCCCCGTGTCTTCCCATTTTATAAAAGGAAATATATATATCACCATTATAAATAGGCCTATGAGTAGCAAATGAACAGGGTACAGAATGGCTGCTGCTGACTCCTGACATCTGTTGATACCCAAAACAAAGCTATAATAGTCCCACAGCCAAACAATCACAAGGCTGGTTTTGAGATTTGATTTAAAGTGTTAAATAGGGGACTAAAAGAAACTTTGAAGGAAGACTAATCACTTCCTTAATCTACATTAACTTGAGAGATGTATATAATATAATACAATACGTTGTCTAATACATTATAAAATTGAAAAGTGCAAGCAAAAACAAATTACAGGTGTTTGGCTCCAGACACTGAAACGATGAAGATCTACAATAAATCAAAATATACCAAGGTCAAGCAATCTCTGTTGTGTTTTTGGCATCTTTCAAAAAATGCTTTGCAAACATAAATATTTTACATATTTCAGGTAAATAATAGACATCTAAAAATATTACTAAACTGATGGGTGATAAACACATATTGCATTATAGAGGGCAGACTCAGACAGACATGGTCACTTAAAAAAGAGAAATACCAATTTGTCTCAGAGATACAATGGCTGGGGTTGGCAGGGCCCTTAAAGATCATCTAATTCCAACCCCTCTGCTATGGACAGAGACACTTCCCACTAGACCAGGTTGCTCAGAGCCCCATCCGACCTGATCTTGATCATTTCCAGGGAAGGGGCATCCACAGCTTCTTCCAGCAGCATGTTCCAGGGCCTGACCACTCTCACAGTAAAGAATTTCTTCCTAACATCTAACATAAACCTCTCCTTTTTCAGTCTGAAGCCATTCCTCCTTGTCCTATCACCCCATGCCCTTGTTAAAAAGTACCTCTCCAGCTCTCCTGTAGCTCCTGTATGTACTGGGGACACTGCTCTAAGATCTCCCCAGGGCCTTCTCTTCTCCAGGTTGAAAAACTCTCTCAGCCTGTCTTCATAGGAGAGGTGCTCCATCTCTGTGGTCATCTTTGTGGCCCTCCTCTGAAGTCACTCCAACAGGTCCATATCCTCCTTCTGTTGGGGCCCCAGAGCTGGATTCAGTGTTCCAGGTGGGAATACAGAGGTCTTAAACACTTCCAGTCCCTACACTGACCCCTTGGCAATACCACTCATAATTGCTCTCCACGTGGACATCAAGCCACAACTCTTTGGGTGTGACTATCCAGGCAATTCCTCACCCACCAAGTGGTCAGTCCATAAAATCCACGTCTCTCCAGTTTACAGACAAGGATGTCATGTGGGACAGCATGAAATGTATAAGTCCAGCCAGATGATGTCTGGTGCTCTTCCATCATCTACCATGAAAGTCTACATAATGTCACCTAGCAGAGAGAGGAGGGACAGAATAATCTAAGGGGTTCCTTTCAATCTTGTCACCTACAATTTTATGGCCCAATTCTTCCTTTATTGTATAAAGATTGCATATAAACACCAGAAAATGCAGAACTCTGGAAAGAATTTGAACACTCAGGTATTGGAGCATAAACAACCCCTTAACTAGCACACGAAGGAACTCTTCTCACCAGCAAGTCAATTTGTAAGCACCCAAATCTTGCCTCTCATGGGGAAACATCTGGTACCAAAAGGAGGATAATTTCTTTTTTTTCTAGTTAAAGCTCACATACCTGAGGAAAAAAGCAAACACTGAACACAGATGGTACTTCACATTTTACTCTTGGAAAAGTGTGAAGTTGTGAGAATTATAGTGTTACACTCACATAGCTGTGCTGCTTTCTTTGGCCAAAAATGACCAGGATAATCCAGCAGCAGAAATCCAAATCTAAGATGATAATCTTTTGTTCTGACAGAGGGTTGGTGACCTTTACCACTGACACTGGACTGCCTTCTTCAAGTTGGCCATGAAGCTCTATGGAACAATGATTGTGGTGAAAATATTCCTGTTTAAGTCTTTTAAAGCATATCTGCCTTTTTTGGTTTTTGTACCTCTGACCTTGATAGCTTCTCCCTCTCTCACATACCATCTGTATCCACTTGCTACAACACTGCAGAAATAATAGTATTTGGTAGTTGTCATCTGATTAAGATGTATTTGTGTAGGAGAAAGAGATTTGGGGGTTTAAATCCAAAAGAAAAAGAAATTCCATTTGCAGGTGAATTCTTGATCTTGTTTCTTCTATCTTTAAAAAAAACTGTCAAAGATTTTAGAATTTTTTCAAGTGCTTCTTCTACTCCTTTTCTACATGACCTGAATATGACCCAAACTTGCAAAACAATGTTTATCATTCCAAGACTACAGTTTTAATGTAGGCTTCAATTAAATTCACTAATTTCTTTTTAAAATATTCATTTTTATCTATAACTTCTGAACTCCCACCAAGTATTTTTGCTAGTCTGATCCTAGTGAGATAGAAAAATATGGTTCATCAGTATTCAGTGATTCTTCCCATCGAGCTGTGAATCCTTATTTCCTTTCCATGTGTGATTCTTCATAAAAAAAAAAAAAACACATATAAAATCATCTTTAAAAGACATATATTCCATCATGATTTTACATAAAACCTGGCAATTTGTCTGAAGTATGTATCTATTTTATTATTTTTTATTTCACCTTAAAAATTAATTTAGGGCACAGGTAGATACCAGAAACCAGACTGGATTCCATAAAAATCATGCAAAACTCCCACTGACTTCAGCTGACTCCAGATTTCATCCATGTGTGAAAGTCCTTTGGAAGCAACTCTCTGATAGAGGTGAACTGCTGAAATCAGTGTGTTTCAGTGAGACTGCTATAGGCTGTCTATCCAAAATACATTCATCCCAATTCATCTGATGTTTATCAAATTCCCCTACTCTAGAATTTCTTTCTCTCCTGAAAAATTTTTCTTTCCTTGCCCACATGAGAAAAAAAATCTCCTTCTCATCAGGAATGATACACTTAACCCTTGATATTTCTTCTTTAATTTCTTCTGTCATATTCCACCTAATCAGATTTGTGGCAGAAATGTTAGCTCTTATTACACTAGGGAAGGTTGGAGAGGTGTTCTCAAAACTCACTTCAGGGTAATTAGAAAAACAAACAGAGAAAAATAATTTTAAAAATGATGACCAAAAGAACAAGGCATAAAAGAGACAAGATGCATACCAAATATTATGCCCATCCAAAAAAACGCTTCTGTTCACATTTGAATGCAGAAATGAGACTAAGATAGCTGCCATGCAAGTGTGCACAAATATATTTTATAAGTCCCGAACATCTACAGCACAAGATCTTCCCAATGGCTTTTGCAGAATATATGCAGCACTTGCTTATACAAAACAGCAGTATTTTGGAACTAAATGTAAAATCAATGCCCCTTTATAATGGGTGAATTTGTAAATGAGATTATCAGACCTGCCTATTAAAATGTGGTCTGTAATAAAAAGATACTGCATTATCTCCTGACAGGAAGACAGAAATACTGTATGAAGGCTGTCATTTGGCAGCTTGCTGACACTGCTGTCTTTTTCCTAAATTGTTCTCTGCATCATGCAAACATTTTCAGAAATAAGTCCAATATTATTTTCAGTTCCTCTAGTCTTTCTTGGATTTCTTTTATGGCAACAGATACTACCATACAAAACATAAAACTACCAATCATACTAACTAAAACACATCACATAAAATTTAGCTGGCAGAAGGAGTAATAAAAATGAAGAGGAGATGAAGTAAGGGAAAATAAACTACTAGGAAGAAGGGGGATCCCTAAGATAAAGATTCACAGCAGTATCCGACAAGCTATCCCTGTATCCTCACAGACAACGTCAATGATCAAGGCTACATACATAATCAAATTAAATTTATATGAGTCTAATACATACTTTTGGTAATTTTCTGTGGAGGCAATCAGGTGACCAAGTCATAGAGCGGTATCATGTGGTTTTAGATTGAATAATGTGAGATGCCAGCAGTTGGTAGCTACACTGGTCACTGGATTTTTGTGTAGGTTCTGTCTGGTCATGGCACTTCTAATCCTTCTAATTGGGGCCACAGGACTCCAGCAAAAAGCATTCTGGAAGATTCAGCACAGTGGCAATATTGGGTCCCAAACTGTCCTGTCACTGTATGCTTGAGTTTCTCCCTCTCTTATGTATCATTTTCCTGTTTCTCCTCAAGATGTACAAAAGCCACACACTCATCAACTTCCATAACGCTTTCTGTGCCAGTTTTCCCACAGCAGAGGTGGTTGAGCATCAGATATTTGCAGCTTAACCAAGTTGAAAATTCTGCCTGTGAGAGAGGACATTTCCAGCTGCCTCCAACCATGGCAAATGTCCTGGAGGAGACAAGTTATCAGAATACAAAATACCCCATAAATGCAGGGAAGATAGTAATTTTCTCTCTATTACCACACTGAGGACCCTAAAAATAATCATTTAGCAATCAAGCCACCTGCCCCCACGATAGCAGGCATATAATGCAACATAATGTTGGGTAGTATAAGGCTCCTACATATCCTTAATGACTTTTTTTTTGTTTCTTTCTTTCTTAATCCCCAAGAACTTGAAACATATTAAATTTCAAAAAAGTAAGAAAAATAGAACAGGAACTGGTAATGTACTCAGGGTGGAAAGAAGGCTGGGTAATATATTCATTCTAATTGTATTAACCTTCCCCCATAATGAGAGGGGGGGAAAGCCTACCATCTGTTTAAGTCATTAGTCAGTTCCATAATTAAAGGATTAAGATTAGCTCTAACAATTTCATTACTTTTCCTAGGAAACTGAACATCTGACTCTTTAAAACTAGTCTAATGCCATTGAAAAGTACTATTGATTAGTTTTGTCTTTCTTATACTTTGGGACATTGCCATCAACCCAAATTCAGTCCAATTGATTTATTCCAGGAACATTTCCTAAAGTTGAATACAATGCCCAATACACGAGGAAAATATTGTTGTCAATCTGATATAAATAAAAAATATTTCATCAGCATAAAGTAATAGTTTAACCACACACATTCCTGATCTCTTACACTGCAGTTTATGACTAGCCCTAATTTGTAATTCCAACCATTCAAGAACAGTGATAAACAGAAGGAATGAAAGGGGATGCCCTGCTCTTTTGCATAGCTTTTAAGAATTAAGCAATTAACCTCCTTTCAAGTGAAAATGATTGTGGACTATAATAAAGCAACAAAATCAACGTGAGAAATGATCACACAAGCCAAATTTACTTAAAGGGCCAAATCAACCTAATCTTGTCAACTGCCTTTTCCTCATCGGGGGAGCATTATTACAGCAGGGATTTATCTGAGGATATACAGACACTCGTCAATTCCATTGGTAATCTTGTACTATCAATGCCCCATCATTATTTATTAAATTCATCTAGTTAGGACGGTAGATAGCATCTACTATTTTATTTGATCTTGTATCAAACATTTCAATGAGATATTTATGTTGGCACAACTTAAAGCATTGTTGTAGCTCTTTGCCTGGCTTAAGCACAACTGATTAAGAGCCGCAGGAGAATAGTAGCCTTCAATATGTGCAATTGATTACAAGGTCTAAGGGCTAACATTTATATAAAAAGCACTTCTAGGATCAGGAATTTTTTTTAACAGTGCTTTTATTCAAATCTTTCATCATATTTCTTAGTAGAGCAGATGAGGAATCCTGAGGTGACCAGCTGCTACCCACCACTGAGGCCCCGCACCACCTACAAACTGTGCTCTGTGTCAGGAACATATCCATAAACAATCCAGGGGGCAGGAAACGTAACAATGCTGATATTTGCCAGGAACAGCAAGCAATTCTTGGCAGTAAAGCTTAAAACCATCAGTGAATAGTTCTGGAAGAATCTCACAATACTCAAGCGACCCCAAAGATAAAGCAGCAGGTGAAGCTCAGGGTTCTTAAAAGTAAACTAAGGTACTTGAGATAAAATAATCTACCCTATCTATATGTAGATGGGTTTTCATTAGCTATAACCAAAAACTCAGTCATTATAGATACCTTTCAGAAAATGCCAGCAGTGGTCTAAGGCCACACAAGGAAAACCATATATCAGCATTGTCTTTAAATGGCCTTGAGAGGAAAAAGTATTTTGCTATTTCCCTAAGCCACCACACATTCTTCATGCAGCATGTTGCCACAGTCAGATCAGGTAGAACAAATGAGAAACTAAGACAGCATAGAGGGAAGGATGGCAGAGAAAGACATGAAACTTTTTCACTTGGAAAGGAACACACATAGATTAAACTTTGGCACGGAAAAGACACATTTGTTTGAGAGAATATGACAGAGAGCAAGAAAAAAATGGTACTGACTGCTGTCCAAAAAGGTGTACAAGAAACAATTATTCTCCACAACACACAAGTTTTCTGAAGATTGGCAAGCCACCAGTTTTAAACAAAGGAACTGTTTAATTTTGGGGGACAGTGTGTCAATGTATGGTAGAACTCAAAGCAGTATGATACTGCGGTGGTTAAATAAATTTACAGAGACTAGCCAAGCTCACAGAGGCTCAATGACTATGTAGTGGTTTCACGTTCATCAAATCCTTTCTCTTAAATCTAGCATAGTGGCTTGAATGTCTCCACTCTTTTGTGGGATTTGACTAGGAAAAAATAAAAAGCACAACAGGCCTAAACTTGAAAGTTACACATATAGTTTATCTTACACACTAAAGGAATGAAAAAAAGGAAGAGGGAAAAAGAAATGAAACTTTAAAACCCTCCCCTTCCTTCCACAGGTGTCACCCTCTCACAACCAACACAGAGAGACAAAGCTACAATCCTCAGTCAGTCTCACTATTCAAACACAGTCTTTCATCACTTTGGGAGAGGAGTCACCCCCACAGTGTTTCATGGAGACATTTGCCATAAGAAAAAAAACTAGTCTGGTGGCTCCCAATGTCACAAATCTGCAACCGCCTGGAATTTTGCAGATTGTGTCATCCCACCCTTAGCAGCCTTTCCCCTGGCTACTCATGGGCCACTCAGCATATTTGGGGTAGCGTTTAAGAATGCTTCTTCTACTTTACAAC
>WBMY01002657.1:1273289-1288667 GCA_013397315.1 Donacobius atricapilla
CGGCAGCTGGGGGGAAAGGGCCCCGCGGGCCGGGCCGGGCTCCCCTCCCCTGGCAGCGGCGCCGGGACCCGCCTGAGGGCAGCGGGGCCGGCCCGGCCATGGCCGCCCTGAGGGCCGCCGCTGCCCGGTGTCACCTGTGTGCCTGAAAGGAAGGAAAACGGGCTGGCTGGGACAAAGTCAGCTTTGTATGTGTACTCACAAAGTCGTTTCTCAGTGGTCAAACAATATGTCAATATCTAAAGTAGACTCTGATAGGTAGCTGTCCCTACCAAAACAACTCCAAGGTCCTAACAGGGCAATACTCTGTATTTCTCTTTAAGTAAAAATCAAACTGTGTTAACCCATAACAGACTATTAAGTGACTATTCAGATGCTGTTTCTAATGCAGGTTCTGGTTTAAATAGTGCTTAAATCACTGTTTGTCAGAAGCTGAGACAAAACAAGAAGGGAAATATTCATACTTTTGGGGGGTGTAAATGGCCAACCTTGCTTAATCTTGATTATCAGGATTTGAGTGTTTGAATCTCCACTTTGATCTGAAACCATAATATTTTTCTCCCTCTCCTAATCACACAAAATTCATGGTTTAGTCTTGATACCTGTAGCAAGCATCACACCTTAAACAGATTTTTTGGACTAGATTCTTCATCAGCTATAACGGGAACTTAAACACTCCTTTTACACTCCATATCAACACCTAAGTATCACATATGAACTGAATTCAAACCCTAATGGAGCATTTATCCCACTAAATGTGTTTACATTCAAACACAAGGCAGACAGCATGAACACCATTTGCAGTCAATAGAGAAAGAAATGGAACTTGTAGAGGCCCCTCATTTTAACTTTATGCATGAACAAATTCAATCAAACAGACCATGTCCTAAAACTCCCAGTCCCCCACCTACCAGGATGGAGGGAACAGTGTGGGGTGCTCAAAGATATCCACTGTGAGGTTTAAACACAGTCATGTTTAAACAATTCATAACAGCCAAAAAAATCCCAACTCCTTCCCTAGAAGAAGGTATATATTGCACATGTAAAGTGACATGTACCATGCAAGTGCCTGACGGTGCACATAACATTTCATGTTGGGATTTTTTTTCCTACTTCACCAGGAAATAGAAACAAAACTCAGTGTAATTCTAACATTACTTTGCTATAAATTCCTAGTCTTTAAGCTAATGGCGAAATAATGTTCCTCTCATTAGTTTAATGATCATATCGTGCTTAATACAAGCATTGCCCCCCTCTTTTTTCCCTCTTTCATTAACTCGGTCTAATAGTTGTAGACAATTTTCTTTCACTATGAAGCTGTCAATCTTTCTCTTGTGTGTAACATGTCAGTCTGTTATAGCACAGAATTAATGCAGTGCATTTATCAGACTAAGACCTCTTTTCATTTACTCGCTCAAAAATTATTTTGAGCTATCTATAATGATGATGTTAATGGAGCACATTTTAAGAGGAAAACATTTAGATCATTTACAGGTTTTTTTTCTTTAAACTATGATATGTGCTTCCTTGTCAGTGTTTGACTTAGAATAAACTAGCTGGCACTTGGAAAAGAGTAAAGGAAGCTGAAATTGATGCAGAGGAAAGTCCCTCGTCTCATACTGAGCTGGCTGTTCCCCTGAGGCACCCAAAAAAAGACTTTTACTCATGGCAGTGTGCAGCAATATAAAACAGCAGCAAAGTTTCCTTCTCTCATGATGATGTAGACTCTCCTTAGGAATAAGAAAAATTAAAATAAAATAGTTCTTTTTATATGCTAGAGTTTAGAAAAATTCACCAGCAATTTCACTGAAAGGATAAGGAAAGAGAAGCGCAAACAAAGAAAGTGTCCAAGAGCTGCCATGTGAGACCCATTAGAAGACCTCAGATATACATGGGTTGACTAGAAATGACACTTTATTCTAGGCACATGATCTATTCAGCCTTTCTGTTGGGATCTCCTGCATTCAGTGGTGTCACATCATCTCAGTTGACACCTACTTGCCAGGAAAGGACAGCCCTGCATTTCTATCAACACTCTGAGTTTGCATTTCAGGCCCTCAGCTGTCTTACACCTTTCTGTCTCTTGCTTATGTTTATCCCAGCTTCTTCAGAGCTCATACTGATTTAAAAAAGCAAAAAATTATCTTTATCCACAGTCCTTCCTCTGGTTGGATGCAACAAAGCCACTGTGCTTTTCTTCAGTTCTTTACAACAAAAGACTTTATCAAATGAAAACCAGCAGCTGGTGAAAAAAATCCCATTGCTTTGCCTTAGCAAAATTTAAGGGGTTGTTATGCTTATCCTCTTTGTTCTTCTCAGAGGCTGGCATTCCCACCCAAATCTGTTTGTTTCTTCCCTGTTTCCATAAAAGTTTACATTAAGACTATCCCATTTTAACTTTCCCCTTTGATTTTTTATTGTAAAGACAGAAATGCTTCTAAGTGTCCATACTTCAAGCAACTAATTCAGAGATACTGCATCAAACCCAGTGTTCAGTCAACCTGACAGTAATTTTATTACATTTTGGCTATATAAAATGAGGTGCTTATGAATTGCTGCTTCAAAATTGGTTTTTTAGAGCTAAAACACAGTATTAAGCGAACTGAGAAACAAAAAACTTTGTCATTCTGGACTGTGACTCCAGTAGTTGTCCACCTTTTGAAACAAGAGGCACTCTTCTTCCCTAAAATACATGCTAAGGGCCAAAACAATACTTTTCAAGGTAGAACATGAAAAGAAAGTTAATATTTCAAACTACAGCTGCCCTGTCACTTACATTGGAAAAAGGAGCAGGGCAGGAGACTGCTGTGACCTTAGTCTGGCTCACTGATCCAAACATCAAAGCGCACTGGGAAGGGTTCCACAGGAATGGGAATTGTTGCATCATGTGGCAACAAGAGTTCCTTGTGTCCAGGGAGGTACAACTGCTGGCAGGGAAACAGAGGAGACAAGTCTCTAGTTTGTTAAGATCGAGAATCCATTTTATTTCCCCCACAGCCAGGGAGGGAGAAGACGAGAAGGCCTGCAGGGGCAGGGTCGTGGGGTTTTATAGGGTATTGCAGGGGAGGAATCTTGGGGTTTAGGCCAAGGGAGGAGTTAACACAGGTAAGATCAAATTCTAGCGACCTTAAAAGAGGAGCACTCACAGGGAATAACAGGCCATTTAGCTGGCGCTACCATTAATCACTTAGGTATCTCTGATGCTCCAGGGGGAAAGATGTGGGGAACAATCTATTTACTCACCCACCAAGACACCTTGTACACTTATGAAATGGGCAAATGACCCAGGTGACTTGTTCACTGCTTGTGAGCCTACTATTACCTCCTGTCGTTTCCTAGAGCATAGGCAGGCTTTTAGCTTCCCTCATGTGGACAGCAGTGGTATTTTCTAAGGCTGGGACCAGTGCCTTTGTTACAAGGTCAGATGTTTCTTGCTTTAAAGGCACACAAGCAAACCACTAGCCAGCCCCAAACTCCTCTGACTGCAGGGAAACAAGTTACCAATAGCTAACAATAACTCCATCCTATGAAATTCAGTGAATCCAAATTGCCATGTCTACCTCTCCCCCTGCAAATACCGGGCGAGGGTTTTTACCATTTCCCCAGGCAACAGACATACATTCACACTGCTCTGTCTTTGTGGAGCTGAGAAGCAATCAGGCCATTCTTTCACACACTGTTCCAACCAAACTGAGTCGGAAATTTTCATGGGGCATTCAAGGACAAAGAAAGGGGGAATTTAAAAAAAAAAAAAAAGTTACTGGCTGGCAGAGCTGGAGAGCCCTTTTGAGATATGTTTCCATCACTCCTCCCTGACATAGAGCTGTGGTGGCTATAGCAAGGTCTCACAGTCTCTGTGATTAATTAACTTTGCCCTTGCCCTTCCCTCCAGATGGTCCCCATTCCTGTCAGCCCCCTCTATTGTAAGAACATGGCCATTTTGGATGGAAGTGATCCGTTTCCTAATTTTTTTTTTACTTGATCCACCAGTGTCACTCGCATGGAGACTGGTTTCCAGCAGGGTCTGAAGGAGCTATTTCCATTCCTTATCTTCAAACTTTTATTTCTCACACCTCTCTCACCTCCCTTTTCCCAGGCTTTGAGAGTAGCATAGGATTTCCTCTGAAATCCACAGAATTATCGCTATCTCATGATGTTGCAGAGGCCAGCAGACCCTGGCTCTGGTTTTTCCCTGCTACGTGTGCAGGTTTCTCCACCCACAGCAGGAAGGACAGAGAGACCCCAGCCAAATCCTGGCCCCCTTCTGCCTCCATCTCAAACCAGGGAGCCCCAAAACTATGATCCAGCACCTACAGAGAACCTCCCTGAACCAAATCATTACTACACTGTACCTCAGAGGAAGCCTGATTTTATCCCATTCAATACCATGTGGAATACCTGTGAATTTATTTCCTGTGTGCAGCAACTGGAAGACAAGCATTTGATGAAATCTCAGATTATTTCAGGCACACAGCTGCAAATGAAACACACAGCAGATCCTGGATAGCTCCCCACACCATGCTCAGGACCAGACAAAATTGGGCATGCAGTGCAGTCCACGCTGTGCTCCAGGCACTGGTATTCAGAGGTGAAGAATACCAATTCAAGAGATAAAAACTTTTAAATACCACCTTTTTTTCACCTTCTTGCATGCATCCCTGTATGTTTTAGCCTGCCTTTTACACTGCAATTCACCCATGTGCCTATCTTCCCGAACCATATCGCATTTGGCTTTTCTCAAATGGCTACTTATAAATACATTTACTTAAGCAAATCAACACGGGTAAATGTCATTTTCTGTTATGGCTGACTGTTTCTTTTCAAAGAAGACAATTCTCGCTGCCATGAGAAAGGTCACAGGGCTGGATGGCATTGTGCTGCACCCTCTATGTTTTCCTTTCAAACTGGGGTGGACAACAAATGCATGCCTGCTGCTGGTGTGAGGAGTTAGCAGAAGATCAGTGAAGGAGGCCAGTGTATCTCAACAGCTTTCAGACTCACAGAGCCAGTTCCCAAAGCAGCTGAATTCTGTCAGAGTAATGAGCACTAAATTAAGAGGCAAGTTGGATGCTTATATTTTCATAAGGCTTCTCTTAAGAAAGCAGATGCTGAAGCCATTTAGAAGGACTTGCTCCTGGATTTGTACTGATTTGTTCCACTACAAATTAGTGCTACTCAGGTATTATTGAGAAGAAAGCTGAGGATGAATCAAAGAAACTACTTTTCATCACAGTGCCAGAGCAATACAGCCTGGAGCACAGCAGACATGAAAGTGCACAATATGCTTAGTGAGATATTAAAAGGAGAACCTGTATGTGTCTAGTATTCACTTTTCCTTTTATGTATGTATAATTCTCCTGGAAGCTTGAGGAAGAACAATTATTTCCTCAAAGAGACACACACAGTCTGCAAAATATTACAGAAAATTTGTGACCCTTCTGGACAGATCTGCTCTCCAGGAGCAGAAAGCACTGAGTGCACCGGTCCTGTGGGGTTTGCTTTAGAGCAGAACTGTGGTCACCAAAGTATTCCATCACTTACAAGTCAACCTGAGCTGTTACACACTGCCAGGAGTGATAAGACAAATCAGAATAGTGTGGAGGCACTTCGCTATCAATAAAGGGTTAGAGTGGGAAGCTCAGCTGGCAATGGATAAAAGGGAAAGTTTCAAGAGAATATGAAAGAGAAACAGCATTTATAATATGCTTTCTCCTAAGCACAAAAGTGATTGCTCGCTCCTCAATATGTTTTCTCTCAGCATTTCCAATAAAGCTTAGGAATGATGGAGTTGCATGTTATTGCTTAAACCAAGGTTGAAGAAACTTCTGATTATCTTTTCAGAGGCAGTCTCTTTCATTCTATCTCTTCTCTAGTTGAAGTGGTGTTACCAAGCTGTGACCAGTATGCAGTTCTGACCTCCTGCTAATGCCAGGCAACCACATTAAACTGACTGTGCTCTCATCCACTTTCATCAGGTTGCTGTGCTTCACCCCCACGTGCTGCTAGAGAGAAACTCATGGTGCAGTTCTGCTCAGGAGATGGGCTGAGAGGCAGGGATTGCGCACCTGGCAGCTAAAGAAAAATGGGATTTTCAGCTCCCTCCATACTTTAAATAAAAGCAAGAAGTTTCCAGGCATGCAGAACTGAATGTTTGCCACTTGATGGAAAAAGGGCTTGGGTATATGCAGGTCAATTTAAAATTGTTATCAAGTACCAAAATACTAAAATGCCTGAGGATATTGTTTACAAGAAATCCTTCATACTTGATTTGAATGCAGTGTTGCATCATCTGAATAAAGGCATGTGTTTCCTACTTGAAATCTATGCCATGCCTAGCATATTCCAGAAGTCAGTTTAGTGTATGGTGCAGCTTGATTTAGGAAGAAGTCAGACTGGAGAGCCATGAAATGAGAAGAGCACAAAAGAAACTTTAACAAATTTTCTGTATGGCAAAGCCTAGAAAGAAAAGAAAGAGATTCACACAAGATTTTCAAGTAACATTAGAAAATCGCTCATTGCCTTCGTGTAGCAGATTGCAGTACTTTTGAAATTACTTCATCTCTGCTGAGAGAATGCTGAAAGAATGCTTAAAAAGAGCAGGTTTGCAAGCCCTTTAAAAACTCTGGCCCTTAGGAATTCAAAGTGGAAGTTCTCTGCTTCTAGAACACTCTTACCTATCATCCTGTGCTCTGCCATGCTTTTCAGCCACTTCATGCTTAAAGTAAGCTAATGATCTTAGCTGCAGAAAAAGTTTTGTTGATGCAAGTGCTGGAGGTCAGTGCTCATGACAAGCACAGGAAGAGTCATCATGAGGATGGCAGATTGCTTGGCACATGCACCAGAGACATGTGAAGCCCAAGCTGAAGCAGCAGGGAGGGAGAAAAGCTGCTAAAGGAGGCCCTGGAAAAAAATCAAAACAGTTATTCCTCCCTTCTCATACATACCAAGGGACATAGTTTTGCAAGTTGCCTTTCTCCAATCCACCAGGATGGCTGCTTTGGGAAAAAACACATTTAACAAGTGTGCTCAAAATCACATCTTTTAAGCCCTTTTTAGCTGGCAGTTCTCTATTCCCTCCCCACTGCCAATTCTCAGACAGGTTTTTAAACAGCTGTTTTTAAACTTTTGACACTTCAGGCTTCTCTACAAGAAGTGATGAAGTTTCTGTCTGTATTTCTTGCTCATAGTCCAATCTGACAGTCTAGCCAAAGTTATGGACAGTTCTTGTCCTCATGGCAATCCTTTATGCTCACTGGATATTGTCCAAGAGCCTCTGCAGAAAAGAGATACCAGATACAGAAAAAGACACAAATAAAGAGCACTATTCATACACCAACTAGATCCCTTTGTCCAGCTGTTTCATAGCATTTCTTTAACCATCTACTCTCTTTGAACTTTTCCACTCTGCCAGATTAACAGTATTCATCTAAATTACTTTTTTTTTAAGATCTAAATTATTTGTCATTGATTGAATTTCACAAGCCAATGACTACAACTAGGAGAACCCTTTGCAGTTCATAACTTACCTTTTGTTTCTGTTCATAAATTATCCAAAAGGACTTTGATTTTTACTAATCTCCTCATTATTCAAGGCCCTTCCACAAAAAAATTAATGCAAACATATTTCAGTATATGGATTCTGTCTGTGGGCCAGTCACGTCTTCTAGGTCTTTGACTAACTATTATCTATGGCCTGTGAGTCATCAATTGAACAACATAGCATTCCCATGCCTTGCCTGGATGTTTGTGCCAAGCTGTCAAGACTTTCTGAGAAACACCATTCAGCTTTATGTGACACTTCTCATTGAATAAGCTTCAGGTCTGGGTTATGATGAGACACTTTCAGAAATCAGAGTAGTAGAAAGAGAGGGTGGTTCTTGTTACCCCAATTCATGACTTGAGCCTAACCCAAGTCCCTGCCTTACCAGTGTTCACAGACCAGAGGTGTTTCCCACAGCTTCCCAGATCATTTTATTCCATCACTTACAAGTCAATAACAAAATTATGTGTAGAGGAAGACCTGGCTAAACAAAGGGTTTTTGTTTTTTACCCTACTGCTCTCTTTCTTTATAGTTTACTTCATCTTGTTTGGATGTAAGTTGGATACCTCTACATGAACGATGCTGATATATCTTCAGTTTATTCCAAAAATGAGAAAAAGACAGCAGTAGTGTTTTGTTCATTTGCAACTGAGAAGGCAATGAACTTACCAAGAAAAAATGAAGCCACCAGGGACAGCTTCCCTGTGCACAGTACCAGGCTATTCCAGTCGGTGTCCTCTGCAACATCCTTGTACAGCCCATCTTCAGGGCTGCCTGGTCACTGCTCTGTCAGACATGGGCAGCCCTCAGTGAAGCTTCCCCAGCCCGCGCACTCCTGAGTGCTTCTGGGACAAATAGGGCTTCACACCGAAGCTAAAGCATCTATCCCTTCATAAAGCTATGATTTCCAAAAGATTTTGAGAAGCGACTGTTATGCTGCCAGTTTCTGGGGACATTTTATTTCTTATATTTTCAAATTAGAAAAGTGGAAGAGACAGCCAAAGGGCTTTTATACCTTTTTACAGAGCAGTGATAAAAGCCACCAAAATCATAATACTGGCCATTTCCTCTTTAAAATGCTCTTGCTTGGCTTTAAAAAAGAGAAAACAACTCTTTAGTGTCATTTTCATCAGCATTGCCACCATCTGCACAAGCCTTAACTCTTACAGCAGGGATTTGCAGAGGAATTTCAACCAAAGTAGCACCAACAGTGTGTTTTCAGAGCAGACAGAATCTGAGAATAAGGAATTAAACAAAGGGACTGAATTGGTTGACCCATGTTGCCAATCCATCCCTGCAAAGTCTTACACTGAAAAGTCTGATGGGATAAAAAAAAATCACAAATTAGACAAAACATTTCCCCCGGCACCATCAGATCTGTTCAATGTGAAAGAATGAGACAGAGAAAGCATATGTATTTATCCAGAGCATTGTTGAGCTCTATCTCTTTTTCCAGACTCAATCGATAATTTTTCTCTTTAAATTCCCCCATCCACCGTACAGGAGTCAGCTATGTTTGTTTACTAGCAGATAACCATCTTAATTAGACTACTGTATTGAAGCCCTGTTCTCTTCAAGCACAGAAATAGTTTTGTTCCCTCTGGCATTGTTTTCCTTGGAGGTGTCTCTTGCTAAACAGAATCTTTTCCTGTCTAATGAAACAGACTAATGTAAATGCCAACCTGTAATCTTTGTGCTCGTGTCACTCCCACTCAAGTGAAACTAGACAGGACCCAGTTAATTAGTACAAGCCATTAAAACCAAATAAAAAACACTGCTAATGGCCAGCTTATTTATTTCTAAGCATCTCATTTCCACAGCACCAAAAACAGTTGGAATCAAATAAAATGACAGCCAATTTTTTATGTTTTGAGCATGAAGCCTGTGCACTCTGCAGGCAAATTCTTGCAGAAGACATAGCAACCTGAGAAGCAAGCCCTGAGTTACCAAGTGAGTTTTTCCAAGACCAGCACATGCACTGTGAAGGAACCCTCACAGCACAGAGCCCTGTGCCATGTGCTGCTACTAGAGGTCTAAATCCCTGTGGCACTAAAGTCATTCCAGCCTTGTTGCTAGCCAAGGCCAATTCCCAACACCAACAATGCTCAGTCCAGATGGAATTCAGTAATGATTCTGTAGGGGAAGGCAAAACCTGACCCCTCTCTGTCACATCCTGCTGTTACTTCTCATACACAGGCTTCTGTTTTCTGACCCTCAGCATGTAATCCATGCCAATCCTGTAACAGGTACCTAAACACAGGGCATGTTAGGGGCACAGCAGCACCATCCTTTGCTTAAAGTTCACACTTTACACAAACTCCTAGTAAGGCAATAAAGTACTCTTGAACCTTTGAGAAACTTGCTTTTCTGGAACAAATTTTCCATGGTCACAGGGCCAGCACAACCCTGTACTTCAGAAGAGGGCTATGAATAAAAGAAATTTTCAGTAAATAAATCTAGATCTTTCCTCACTCTGTTTTAGGGTAAAGCTACCAAACGTGCAGGGCCACATTCCTCTTCCAATGTCTTCCATCTGTAGATTAAATCTAGAAGGAAGGACCTTCATGAAGCCCAACTGTGATGATCAGTCAGTTCTATACCTCTTCAGGAATAAGGAGCAACAAGCAGCACTACCAGGGGAAGAACCATGCCAAAAGACCCACCAAAAGAAAAATGCTTTTCACTAAGTCAATGACTGGAATAAGAGACTGAGGGAGAAAGGAGGGTGTTAGATTGACAAATTATAGGACTATGCTCAAGTCATGCCTTCTAAATCTGGGCATTTCTATGTGAAACCAGGAGTCACAAAAGCTAGCAGAATATTTCTGTTCTGAGTCTGCTTTGATGGCTGCCATTTTTTTTCTCAGTGTTATGCTCTTGCAACCTGAAAAACTGTAGTCTTTCAGTGCAAGTTAAGAATATTGGCAGAAATACTTACTCCTGTCACTGTTTTTTTGTGAAAATTGACTCCAGCAAACCACTAGCTTTTTCACAGTCACAGCCTAAAAATAAAGTGAAGCAGATTAAGGAAGACAACATGTCTAGTTCTAGACAAAGATCCAGGTTAAACAGCCATTGTGGTGCATCCTCTCCATCACTGCTCACCTCAGCAAGGGTAGGAAATATTAAATATAATGGATAATACTTTTTCACACAGTTTCAACATGAAGTGAAGCAGGGGGTGATGTCAGAAAAACACTCATTTTAGAGTAGGCACACCTCACAGTGTCTGCACATTGCTTGTAACCCAGGGCTTCCACTGCACCCCTCCACAAACCTCTTGTACCACACTGGAGACAGGAACCCAGCCTCCCCATAGCCAAGAGTTCTCCTGCCCCACCTTGTGCTGATGACATTCTAAATGTGGGCATTTTTCTGGTGCATTGCCTGTAGATGCTGGGGGAAGGAGCAAGGAGGACAATTCAGTGAACTAAAATGTCAAACTCTGATATGCTCATTATAGTATCTGGTCATTTTAGGATTTATTTGGACCTGATCCAGCAGCCTTATTGTTGTATTGTATTCATTAAGGCTATTGTGTACTAAATAGCAGGAAGATAAATAAACACATCTTTTTTAAAAAAGGAAAAAAGAAAATTTCATTTTCTCAGCAGCCTTGAAGCTGTACAATTAATGTTCTCCAATTCAAACAGAGCATTTACTCATCCATCCTTTGCTGTAAAAACTTATGATAATAGAAATAGTTGGATATTCTTCAGCTGCTTCCCACTCCAATTTGCTTTTTAATTAGTACTGATTCCAGGAAATTATGTGTCTATATTTTTCAATACTGTATGCTTTTATGTGATGTGACATTATACAATGACATGATCAACAAATGCCCCGTTCTGGCCCTGGAGTACTACACCCACATCCGTCATGCTTGCTTTCACCCGTGGTCCAATGAATGCAATTAGAAAATGAGTGAGTCTATTTTTATCCTAGTCATGTCTGTGGGCACTGATGAGGTATGGAATGTAATGATGAAGTTTAAATGAGATCCTATATGACTCCAAATAACTTGGTCAAAATCTGAATAAAGTCAGCTGTGTTTTCAGATACCGCCCATCTAAAGAAGGTCATTCCATTTACATGTTTGCCTTGTTATCCTCCTACCCTTTCTCATCTGTTAAAGAACTCCCCAGAAGTTCTTCAAAGTCTTGAAATTGTGTCCAAGATTTAATATGGTGAAAGTCAAGGGAATTTTACAAATTTGAACAAGGCTCTGCTTTAATCCCAGAGCATTTTCAATCCACTTTTACAAAAACTGTCATTTCTCTCTAGGTTTTTTCCCTCTTCCCTTCACACATACCATAATGACTGTACATTGGTCTAGAAGAAAGTGTCTAGATCTTACGAAGCCCTAGAGATAAGATGTCACTCACAGCCTCCAGCTGTCTCTGGACTCCACAAGCAGGGAGGGCGTTTCCCTCTGACCCATCCCTGTGAGGGTCCAAGAGCGTGCTAATTCTCTGATCTCCATGCTGACTTGTGTTACACAGCCCAGTAACTCTGCATAACATGCAGACCTTTTAGACTTTCAGTGGCTATTTAGTTAGGAATAATAATTCCTTTTGAATGACAATGCACACAGAGATCATGAGGATTTATTGAGTATAACCTACTGTAGTCCATCCATCAAAGTGACGCTCAGTCACTTACAAAGTTCCTGCTCTTGCCATACCTAATGAACACTTCACAAATTTCTGCAGTATTATTTTTCTGCCTAACAGAAAACTCTCTTGTGATTCTTAGGGAGAAGAACTTCCCTAAAGAGTAAAGAGATCTGCCTAAGCCCTTGGCAATCACAGCACATGCTGATGTTTGATCGATGTTGCTCATTTATCATTTCCCACTTGCTCTTTCCATTAACATTTCCATGGCTATTTTTCCATGCAATCTCATTACACATTTCAGAGTAACAGGGGAACACAATCCGCTGTCCTTTTGACTGCCAGCTTCTCTTGGGTGGGCATCCAAAGAATAATTCCCGCTTTGCTTGAAATGTGAATGACAGCAATGATTTAATCTTTCCTTTCAGGGGATGAAACCAGTGCCTTGTCATTTTCAACCATGTCTTTATCAATAGTCCTATAAATAAACAATAAGCAATACCCTCCCTGGAGTCAAACAGAGACAAAAAGTAAGAAACTGCTTGTCTTCCCTTAATCTTTTTCTGCATTCCCTTAAAGATGTCTCTCATCTTCCCTTTGTTATTTTTCAAGTTCTCCCATCACACACTTGTCTCCAGTTTTCTTCTGAGTAAATGAGTCTATGACCACCTGTTCTCCCTCTGAGCTCTGTCATAAAGCAGAGGTCAACCTTTCTGCACTTCCTTACTCTTATGCTTGGCCACCTCTAGTTTTCATTACTAGAAAAAACAACTGCCAGGCCAAGTCAAAAATCCTCATACCTACAAGTCCTGAAAGTCAACCAAATATCCATGCCACTTTTTCTTAGACTTATTCTCAACATGAGGATGTTGAGACATGTGCCAGCTTCAAAAAGTCCCTGTTCAAATTCAAAATCTCTAGCATTCCCCTAGCAGGGCCACACTGTCCCTGCTCCAGCAGGTTTCCCTGGGAAACCATGGACAATTACATAGTTCAGAGACACTTTGAGGAGAAGGTCCTATTTCATCTGAACCACATACATCCCCAAACTCCTGGAGAGGGGTGGTCACCTACCACACTGCTAATTAGTCCCAGAGGTTGGCAAGCTCCATTACCCTCCCCTACATCTTACAAGCTCAAGACAAACCCAAGTTCTCCCGCCACAGTCAAAATACCATTCTCCTGAGGAAGGAAAATAAGTCTCCTAGGTTTAAAAACTTCTCTTTCCAGATTGTTGACAAAACATAAGTTTTCCTGCCTGTTTAATAAGACAAAGGTTTGACTGGCACAGATCACCTGAGAAAAAAGGTCTATGGCCCTGCCCCACATAGCTTAGTAATTGACACTTTCTGAAGATGTCTCAGCAGCTTCTCTCTGTTCAATGCAGAGCATAGGCTCTGACAAAGTTCTTCTAGTGAAGAGACTAATTACTGTTCATGTTTCTCTGGCATGTGTAAAAAGCAGCACATCTGCAACAGGCATGTTTCTTCCTGACTTCCAGGCCCTGTAGCCTCTAATCTAAACCAGGTAAATGTGATTTAACCTCTCTCCTGTGTCCCCAAGTGTCTCTGCCTACTCTGGTGAAACAAGAGCACATGCTACCACTATTATTGCTCTTCTCTGAATAGCATCTCTCTCCTAAGGCATTCTCTTTTAAAATAAAGATTCTTGTACTTGATGAATATAACTTAGGTTTTTTGCCTAGCTTCTATACAATTGAACTGGTGTTTTAAAATCAACCAAAAAATAACTCATCCAAGCAGCTTCCAAATCATCTCCATAGTCAAGAAACAGGAGAGGTAACACCTTTGTCTGCAAAGAAAGGTGTGGGTCACACAAGTCACATAAAAGATGCCAGCTAGAATAAGAATGTGGATGTTCTGGAAATACTTGTATGTAGGTCAGAGAGTCTTTAAATATGCATTGAAACCATACTAATGTCACTGACCTGTCTGATCACAGGTGCAGCTGTTGCCTTAAACCATCTCAAAATTGTTTCTTCTGAGAGCAAGTATCTGCTGCCACTGAATCCCTCCTTTATCTGTAGATGGGTGGAGGGAAATTATTTATCATCAGATGTTCAGTTATATCTACTGATTTTAATAAAAAAAGGAAATTTGATAAAGGACACTTCATTTCCAGTTAATGGCCTGCAATGGTTTATCATTGGAGACATTTGGCACCAGAACTGGGGGGAAGTTTGTATTGCTGCTGTTCAGGTGTGCTTTGCCTCAGATTAACTCATATTTTGTGTTCTGGTGCAGCTAATCTCTGTTTTTTCCCTGAGCATGAAATAGTTATTTTCCTTGGGGAAAAAAATAGTAAAGACAAAAAAGCCAACAAAAAGCCCATATGTACAGAGACAGCAAGGATTGCTTGCAAGTGCCATAATTTAAGGGCAAAAAGAGTCCTCTTATCTCATCTGCAGAATGGATTTAAAAAATGAGAGCAGGAAGAGAAATGACTTGATGAAAGGAAGTTTTGGAGGGCATTATTAGGGTCCAAAACCAGACTTATGTAGCCTCCATGCTGTACTCTGATATCTTTCATGCACTTTGGCTTAGACAGATATTGAAGAGGAACTGGAGCAGATACAAGTTCATCACTGACACACATTCTGTCATGATGTCTCTGTTACACATTTACTCACTGCCAGGTAAAATGGTAACTTCTCTCATGATTAGGATCCTAAATATACAGCAAAAAGGCCAGGAAATTATTTATATGAATATTTGCAGCAGGGGGGAGGTGCACACATGTCTGTTGACAAGCACACTACTCCCTGTGTTGGTAGAAAGCATGCTGCAAAGGAGAGGGCATGTCTCTCCCTTCCCAGCATCATCAGAGAAAAATGCACTAGTTCAGTAATGGTGGTGCTTTACAGGCCATATACAGGGCGGGGGAGTGTGTAAGCACAAGTTTATTTCACCAATAGAAATTCTTTATGTAGTGACTGTAATGTGATTTTGCACTTGTGAGAGGACTGTTCACCTCAGCATCTCCTGGTACTGTTGTATCTGTGTTAAACTCCTTCTCAAGGGCATAAACTAGCCTGCTCCGATGCAGACACATCAGTTCAATGACACTGCTAGTGGTGCAGGCAGCATATGAGAACAGCTGTGTTGGGTGCACATGTTCTGTAAAGAAGACATCTCACAAGTGCAAAATCACATTACAGTCACTACATAAAGAATTTCTGTTGGTGAAATAAACTTGTGCTTACACAC
>WBMY01002657.1:1288899-1357869 GCA_013397315.1 Donacobius atricapilla
CGTATATGGCCCGTAGCACAATAGAACAATTTTACCTCCAAGTATGCCTAGAAGAGTTAAGAGAAACCACCTTTGTTCATGTTCCTAATCCTTCCTCAGAAAAATGCCAGGCTACCATATCAGCATGCAATTAAGGAAGGTGACAATCCTACTCATCTAACTGTGAAATTAAGGTAATGTCACTTTATATTTCTACTTTGCAAAATACTTTGAGATCCTCAGATGAAAGCTCTGTCCCATTGCAAAGCATTTATACCTTCATCAATGGAGCACATGGCGTGTGGTAGACTCATTTTTGTGTGTGAGCCCTGTTGTCAATGCTGTTGTTATTAGTTAAGAATCATCCCTTCTGCTGTTGGACAATGCCTGGTAGGGACTGGCATTTCCACAGGAGCAACTGTATCTTGGTGGCACATACTTAGACTGCTTCCATCGCTGTTGTAGCTATGTAACTGCACTTCGAAGAGTATTGTGCCTGTATGTCTGAAATACAACACAGCAAGGGTGTATATCAACTCACGAAGACTAAAGAAGACATGGAGAGGCAACCTTTTCCATTGCTCTGCACAGAGCAGGGTGAAGTACTCCTAAGCATTTCCCAACCAGTTCATCTAACCTGTTTTAAAGACTGACAGTGATAGAAGCCCATGTCTTTTTAAAGAAGCATTAGTTTGTACTACATACAAGGTTATCTAACATCCAATCTCAAATCCCCTTGGGGAAATACATGCTCATTATTTCTAGTCTTCTTTCATTAATAATTTTTTTCCATCCAAGGCTCTTTGCAGCTATCTTTGTATGCTTGCAGATTATTGTATATGGTACACTGTATTCTTTTTCATTGCACTGAGAAATATGCCAAGAGTGTACCTCTCCACTTCATACATCTTTCCACTGCAAGCCCATGGCTGAATAAAAGGAACACTGGAAAAGGAAAAGAAATTTTTAAAAGGCACAGGAACTGTCTTTCAAAGTAATTGCTGTTCAGCAGACCAAGGCTGGAAAACAAGCATAAATGTGTTCTAATTATATCAGCCCCTGAGTTTTGTTTTGGGTTTATTCACATGAATGGTAGTTACAGTGATTCTGCCTTTGCCAACAGGAATAAAGCACCTTGAAACAGGCATGGATATATCTAGCTAAATAAAAGTAAGTATATTACTGGTGTTGACTGTTGGTAATCCACAAATAAATTAAAAAATGAGAATTTGAAACACATTTGACTAACTCACGTAAACATCATCACACGCAAGGCCAAGGAAGAGGGTCAGCGGTGCTTTCCTCATGGCACAATGCATCCATGCAAAACACTCAGGACTTCTTTTGCATCTTAGAGCACCTATACCCTGTAATTAAATTCTAAATTATGGAGATTTTTTATATATTTGAATTGCTCCCAGATTTACTTACCAGAATGTTACCTGTATTTGTAATTATTTGCAATAATTACTTTTCTCCTAGAAGAAGCAGTGACTAAGACAAAGGAGAAGTGGCAGGGCTTTGCTCTGCTCTGTGCTTTACTGGATTCCAACAAAGGAAATTAATTGCTGCGCTGAATCACACAATAAGTTATGCTCCTACCTTGTCTCTGACAGGTACCAACAGCAGGTGCTTCAAATCCTTATAGACAGTCACACAATAATGTTCCCATAGAGGATGTTTCATCCAAAACCGAGGTGCTTAAGACTAGTTAATGTCTTGAAGCAGAAGGACTCAAACCTTTATTATTTCACTTCATCCCAGATAGTACAACTATAGACATTCACTTGATGGGACTTCTCTGCAGTCAAATTCAAAACCTCAGTAACAGTGTTCAAAAACTGTGTTTCATAAGGTAAAAAAAGGTTAGAAAAAGGCAGCAAAAAGGAAAAAAATCATATAAATGCATAGTACTGTCCTCCTTTTTATGAAGTTATCTTAATCTCTGAAATAAATGGTAGAAAGAAAGGTCTAAATGACACCTTTATATATTTCTTTACTTTATGTACTTTTATTTTTCATTACAATTCATTTGATCATGTCCTAAAATTTCTACTATTTCCATAAGATATTTTACATCTTAAATGCAAACCTCTTGTAGTGGTTATCACATTCGCCGAATTTTCATTTTAGTGGAATAGGATTAAAAGAAAAGCAAAACAGGTTCAATTTAAAAATAGAAACAGTTAGATTTATTAACAAACAGTAAAGGTAAACAAACAAAAACCAACCACGAAACCCTCTCAAAAACAACCCCCCTCCCTCCTCCCTAGCAACAATCTACTTTTCCATGAAAACAATGCAAAGAGACAAAACATCAGAACTCTTAAGTCAGTAGCACTTAATAAAATAGTCTTTCATTCAGTCTTTTGAGAGAAACAAGTCCCTCCTGATTCTTCTGGTAACTTTCCACAAGAGACACAGTCTGTTTGTGGCTTCCAGCTCCCACAAACGCAGCCCGCCCGACACTGCATCCGTGAGCTTCCCAAATGCAGCCTTTCATATCGCCACATAAGGGCTGTTGACTTAAAACACGGGGTTTCANGGGGTGCGTTTTTAACCCATCCTGGGCTCGGTGCTGCTCTCCGGGGACCCGGGGGCTGGAGGAGGGGGCCGGGGCCATCTCCCCCTCTCTGCAGCATCTGCCAAGCTCAGATGCCCAAGCCCGCCCAGCTCTCCGGAGGGCTGGCCCTGATCCGGACCCCTCGGCCCGGCCACGATGTTACCTCATGGCTAGGTCTGTGGAAAGAGCACGAATCTCCGAAGATTCCTGTATTTAAGCGGTGTCC
Organism: Donacobius atricapilla; assembly: GCA_013397315.1. NCBI lineage: Eukaryota > Metazoa > Chordata > Aves > Passeriformes > Mimidae > Donacobius > Donacobius atricapilla. The sequence continues at coordinate 1,291,668 of WBMY01002657.1, forward strand.
CAAGGGGCGTACACTTTTTATCTGATTGGCCAGCTTAGCTGTCAGTTCCAAAACGGATCAACAATTGGGTTTTTTTTTTCTACCTTTTATGCTAAACTAATACACCTCTGTAAAGAGCTAGCCTTGGTATCTTTGGGTAATTTCCTTCAACAATTTAACTAAGCATCAAGACCTCAGGAAAACCTCCCATTCTATCTTCTAGTCAAGTACAGACCAAGCTAACCAAAACCGTTCTTTGTTTATTTGTTCCTAAATCTTTAGGAAGCAGCATGTGACAAGGTCTGTGGATAGACAATTCCAGTGCTGAACTGCTGGAAAGCTTGTCTCAATATTTAGCCTAAATTTCCCTTGCTGCAATTCAAACCCATCCAGGTTCTCCATATTTGTATGTCATTACATACCTGCAGTGCAAACAGCTTCTCCTAAACCAGATTGCCTTAGATATCCTTGTCCTGACTATTTTGGCTATTGAGTGGTTTCAAATTACAATTACAAGTGCAGTTATCAGTACAGAGAGAGAAATGCAGTGTCCACAAGCACAATGTTGGCAGAGGTGCCATGGCTACAGAATTAAATATGCACAATTATCTGACCTACATCCAAGTGCAATTTTGTGCACCAGATCCACCTTCCAAGATGATCTCCAAAGATCCACACCCACTGGACACCGTAAGGGCCAAACCTAGGCTCTTCAGTGCTATTCAGTGGAAATCCAGAGTCATTGACCAGAGCAATGAAACAAATATAAGAGTATCACGCTTGCCTGAATTGTTCTCTCTCTCCTCTCTCTCTCTCTCTCTCTCTATATATATATATATACACCATATATATAGGATATACAGATACATATGTATATATACATATATATAGTGCATCTAATCGGGAAAAAAATTATCACAAGGCAAAAATCATTTTTTCAGGACGGTGTCAAAAAAGGCTTATTGTATTTTAAGTCTTCTATCTCTTTAACTCCTCCTTATTTTTCTAAAGAAATATATCAAAGTACAGAAAAAGAAGTTACTTGGGACTAAAAGATAGCATCTTCTTTCAAGAAACAACATGTTCCTCATAGAATATCAAAAGAAAGTACTCGGACTTTCTCAAAATTTTCTTCCAAAATAAAAGGATGGTCACAAAAACATAGAAGATCCTTTGTCACCTAACATTAAGATGCAGCATTTGGCAGGAAACCTGTCATAGGAAAGAAGTCTGCCAAGCTTTCACACTGTGGCTCAGGCTACCTGCTCACACTAAGCAGGTGACTGTTCTCTTTACAAGACTTAGGTCACCATTCAGCAAGAGGAACATATCATAAAAACACAGTCACTTAGCAGCCACAGCCACTGTTTTACTCGAGTGTTTTCATTATCCACATAGGCATCCCTTGGCCTAGGTGGCATTCCCGTGTTGATCTTTGAGCCCAGTGTAGTTAACTGGCCTTACACAAGTTCTCCATGCTTTTGAGTTGTCTTCATCTCCCATACGGAGTAGATATTCCCCTAAGAAGCTTTAACCATCATCCAAAGCAAAGCAAGGGTTGATGGCTGCCCAAATGCAGCAACGTGCTGTATTGTTATTTATGGATGTACATACCATAGAACAGTTTGTGTTGGAAGAGACCTCGAAGCTCATCTAGTTCCAATCCCTGCCATGACAGGGACCCCTTCCCTTCCTTGCTCAAAGCCCCATCCAACCCTGGCTGGAGCACTTCCAGGGATGGGGCATCCACAACTACTCTGTGCAAGCTCTTTCAGTGCCTCAACACACTTTCAATAAAGAATTTTTTTTCTCATATCTGATCTAAATCTACCCTCCTACAGTTTAATTTATGTGTTATTGGCAATTTTATGGGAGAGATGAGAACAGATCTGAACAGGGAAAAAAAATGAGATTAAGCTGTCCTCCTGGGAAACTGAAAGTCTTCAAAAGAAAGATGTTACAGTACACCATAATATTGTTAAATTTTCAACATATTCCCAATAGAAGTGAGGCATTGTCAAACACCTGATAAGGCCTTGACAATTACAAAGGCCCTTAAATATTCATGTGAATTGAGTGGGTCATTTTATTTTTTTGCGTAGCAATATTTTACCCTCTATTACTTTGAGAGTACTCAAACATGGAAACAGAGCAGGATGCACTATTAAATGGCTTAAGTGCCAGAAAGAGCAATATGAAGAATAAATTGGAATCCAGATCTCATACACAAATTATTATTAACACTAATTTCCGCATATTACAAAGAAGCTTCTTTGCATGTATGACATTGCCTTTTGCACCCAAACATGACTTTAATTAAGACCTAACTTATTCATGACTATAATTTAGATTTAACAGCTACTCTACTCAAATGAGTATAATTAGTCCCAGAGGGTAGATCTAAGAGAACTAGGATCTCCTTTTTACTCTACATTTAGGCAAGCACAATAGATGTTGGAAGACCCATCTGGAAACCTGGAGATTTAAAGAGTTTTACAGAGCTAGTAGGGAAACTCTAAACAAAAGTGTTGTTTAAAAGGACTTTCATAAAGGCTCATTTGGTTTAATTTATTCTTGCAGACTACACTACAATAGAAGTGAAACAATAGAGGTGATTAACCAAAGTAAAGCTGATAAACTTTTTGTAATGATTTCCTTGTTTATTGGGAAATAGAAGCACAGAAGTTTGTTTAGCCCATCCACACATAATTTTAAAAGGGATTAATGAGGTGGGTATTCATTTTGATTCTTTTCCTGCAGAGAATACAAATCAAAAAACTTCCTGCCTAAGTTTTCACTGGCATAACCAAGTCAGAAGTCCTAACAAATACTCTAAAATCAAGCAATCAATTATCCCAGTGTTCCCACTTACAGCATACTCCATCCAGAAGGCAAAACAATGAACACAATACAGTCCATATGATTTGTTCTCTCTTCTAGTATGTCATTTAACCCCTACAGCTGCTTTGCTATTTACCCAACTCCTCCTTCCCACACACTTCCCAGCACCTTTGTCCCTTGTCCTCAAGGCACTAACTTCACCTTTCCCTGCCAGAGTAGTCCTCATCCAGTTTCCCTGTCCCGAAAGAAGGCTGATAGGAACTGGTTTTGCAGCAAGGACCACCTCATTTCCAGGCTGCCCCAATGTCAAGTCAGCTTCTAAAACAAGGAATTACTCCTCAGGCCCAGCTTAGTTTTTTATGTGTTCTGCCATGACACTGTGCTTGGTGACCCAGTGGTTCAGAGGACTATACTTGCACTGTTGTACCCTAAAACTGTCCTCTGGTGTGATGACTGATCATGTCTGAGCTGCAAGGAGAAGTGTGAGCTTCCACACACGGAGCACTGGGAACTGGTGCTCTTCTGACTTTCACAGCTGGCTTTAATCCATCCATAGCTAAGACTCCACAATGCACATGAGATCTCCAAGCTGTGTTGAGAGAAACTAGACTCGAGAGACATTCTGGTGGAAAACACCACACATGACAACCTCTGGTTCAGCCAGAGGACCAAGAGCTGAGGCTCTGAATATTTTGCTGTTCTCACCAGAGATAAAGCAGCAGTTCAGGTGCTAACACGTGCAGTCAGACAACTTTGGTCTTCAGCCTGAGGTAGCTTTGGCCATCCTTCTTAGGTAGTAGCAACTATTTTTCTTCTCATATTGAGTACAGATTAAACTTCATATTTCCCAAGAATAAATCCATGAAGTCAGTTCCCGAAGCTCAGTGACAGACAAGCACTGCTTTTTAGAAACAAGCACATGTTCTTAATATTCATTTAAGGTAAACAGGGCTCAGTATATGCCTAGTTTCAATCATATGGTAATTGTGTCCTTAAAGCAGGGCTTCTCTTAGTATCTGTAAGTGCAACTTGTTTTAAAATGATTCCCAGAGTAAAGAAAAAGGGAAAAAAATATAGTCAGTTTCACAAGGGAAAAGGAAAGTTAGACTCACGGTGTTGGGATGGCAACTAATCCATGAGGCTAGTAAAGCCACTGTACACTGGTGTGGGGTCCATATGACAGAAGTTAGAGGGGTTCTTTCAAAACTGTATTTCAGAATAAATATGCACAAGAAAAAAAAAAACAAACTTGGTAGCCAATATTTTTGTATTGAACTCGCTTAACCAGGTGATAAAAATCACAGTTTGATTCTACTCTCAACATGTCTTTTCAATTGTGTGTTTCCATCATTTTCACTAATTTCCCCTTTGAATGCAAAAAGACGAACTCTAACAAGTATCTATCTTTTTAATTGTTTTCAATTTCTCACAAGGTCTCTCTTAAGAATGACATAAGAATGTTCATTCAGCCACAAACACAAGATAGTTACTTTTATCTCAATCCCAAGAACATTCGAAATTTAAAAGGGAGATGGAAGGTCTGTTTAATTTCCAGGGGCATTTCTGAATTTTTACATTCAACACAACCCCACCAAGAGAAGACAATGTAACTTCAGGAGGAGTAACTGGATTGTCCTTGCTAAATTGGTTTTGACTCAACCAAGTCCTTAAGGTGATGTACTGCTTCAAATTACACAAGTGTTTTTATCTAAGAAATACACTGAATAAAGCATGTATGAGGTCCTTCACAATAATGGACATTACACAGTGCTAAAGAAAAGCTAAATCTGAGCCAAGACTAAGAGGCTGAGAGATCAGAAATGCAATTTACATTGCCTTGCAACAGGTTCAGGGTAAATCTGTACTCCATGCACCCTTTACCAGGTGTTGTACTACAGACGTCTGTGTGCATAGCACTAGCAGTGTTCTGCTGGAAACTCAAGGTTGAACAGCTTGTGCTGCATAATGAAAGACAATGGAGAGTCAGCTCAGAGAGGAAATAAAAACCTATTAGATTGTCTATTTCATCCCCTTACCACCATAAGACTTCACTGTATAATAATTTCTTACCATTTATTCTATTCTAGCTTAAAGTGCCTGGGGTGAAGAAGCTTCCCCCGAGATATTATTCACAGCTTCATAGATCTCAGTATGTGGAAGCATTTCCTAATACACAACACTCATGTTTCCCTTGGCAATTTCATCTCATTTCTCCTGGGCACTCACCGTAAATCAATATTTCTTTTCCCTCCATTATTTGTCACCTTCAAGTTTCAGCAATGCACCCCTTTTGCTCCCATTTAACAATCTTGTAATACGTGAAAGATTTAATCTATTCTAGGGGCATAAATCAACTCCTCAGTACCTCTGTTTCTTGTGCCTTCCTCTCACAATGTTTCATACCTTCAGCTGAGGACAGGGCAGGAGGGGCTCTGCATGGCCTAGGCTTCATGCCTCTCAGCCCTGATTCACAACCACAGCCTTGGCTGGGCTCAGGGGGCTTCACCTTGCAAATGTATCCTGCTCCTTTGCACAATGTCTAGTGCAAGGGTATAAATCCATGTGTAAATCCTTGATTGCAGTTCTCTTTTTAAAATGGATTTATCGTTCATGTAGCAATTTGGGCAGTCAAAGAACAGTACAATTAGGAATGAAATCCACTTTTTCTTCCCATGCGTTTTGCTCAAAGGCTGGCAGGTGGCAGTGCATCCTCAAGAATTAGCCATGGAAACATGGCCACTGCAATTGTCATTTATCATTTTTTTGAATGGGGAGTGGTCTCTTTTTCTCTTCTCCTTCCTCTTTCATTTCACATTTATTCATTTTCATATTTATTTTACTTTCTATCTCAAATAATTGCTCTCCCCATTCCTGCATGGAAAATTATTCAATACGATGAGTTTCACATCCTCTCTGTGCATGTTCAGGTATAATGACATTTTTGGTTTATTCCTAAAGGTCCTCTATTCTCATGGACATTCGAAAAAGTTAACCTGCAAGGTCAGTTAGAGAGACACTGAAACGAATCAAGCTGTTTTGGACAAAATCTGGAAGGAAAAAGAAATCTGAAATAACAATCTTGCTGATGCAAAGGCTATCAGCCAGCTAGCTCAGTCTGCCATGGAAATATGAATTGCTGGTCTTTGATAAAAGAGCAAAAACTTATCTGGTTTCTTCCAGAAGCTCAGATGAGACTGAAAACACTGCAGAATAGGAGCAAAAACAACACTGACAGCATTTGTGTGTTGTCTCACCTCAGGCAGAGAGGCCCTTTGTGTTCCAGGTAACAGTAAATAACATCTCAGGGAGAATAGTGGGGAATCCCAGCACTATGTCCTGCATCACAGAGCACTCCCATGCACTACAGACTCTGTTCCTGGTCCCCAGTGCTGGGTGGTGGGATGAAGAGCAGCTCGTTAGACTGTCACCTGAAAGGCACTGTATGGACAGGGCTGTAGAGCAGGGGTCCTCCTGCTGCCCTCAGTGCAGCCCAGAGGGGCTGTGGGAAAGCCGATCACTGAGCTATGCTCAGATGTTTCAGATGCTGCCCCCAGCTTACATGACTGCACTGAGTTCCAAGAAGCTCTTTATTCAGGTTTAAATCACCTTGCTCTTCATCTCCCCTATCCTGGCTTTAGTGTATGAAGCACTGGGCTGGCCCCTTGAGGGATAAGAGCAAAAGGATATGGGGCAGCAGATTTGGGACAGGACTTTCTGGCAATGGAGGAAGCCAGTAGGATCATGCCCAAACAGAAAGATGCTGGAAGCAAGCAAGGTACAAACAAGAGAAAAGGCATATGACTACATGGCAAGAGCAGAGGCATGTCCAGAAGGAGAGGTGAGACCAGAAAGTGCTGGGAAAGATGTCAGCCCCCCTGAATGCCAGACCCATGGGCAGACAAGATAGCACTGCTTCAAGTGGCAGCGTAATGGGGAGGAAGAAGGGAGGACACCCCTGACTGCTGTCCTACAGGCAGTCTCTTCCCACCTCTCATCTGCACAGCCTTTTGCTGAAAGAGAGATTCACAGGATTGACTCTTGCAGCCCGACACCACAGAAGCAAAGCACCTTGTTTTTCAGGAATGCTACCACCACTGGCCTAGTCCCATCACCTGCCTTTCCAGACACAGTTATTTTCTCCCCATGCTCAGGGCAGGAGTGGAGACTGGCTGGCTTCAGGAGCAGAGACCACCCCCACTGACCCCCTCATCACCGTCACAACCCTCCCAAGGCTGCTGAGACCCCCCCAGCACTGCAGACCTCTTTTCCCTTTGCTCTCACCAAACTCCAGCAAAAGAAAACTGTTGTCACACTGTGTCAGTTCATGACCAAACCCTCCCAGTCCTCAGGAGACCCACGGCTCCCCATCCTGCCCCACAGCCCTCACAGCTCTCCTCTCACCCCAGACCCCAGAGGGGGGCACTGCTTGCTGCACTGCTCCTAGCCCACCACTGCCAAGTTGAGCTCTGCCAAGCCTGCCAAAATGCCTTCAGCCTCCTCCAGCCACAAAAATTACTCTGGCCATTTATTTTTATTGTTTTTAGGTTTATTAGCTAATTGTTGTTTCCTCTTGGTTATGGCTGTGGAAGACCTTTACCCTTCAACTACTCAATCTTTGCACTGTGATGCAGCCTCACATTTCAGTGTTTTAAGTTATGGGCCATTATCTTATTCCCTAGTTCCTCTTTATGGTACTGATCCAAAATCAACGGAGGCTTTCCTCTGGCTTCAGCGCTTTCTGGATCAGGCTGACAGCCCCGGCACAGCAGCATCTGGCACATTGATGGCTGGTTTGAGAGAGCTGTTATCCAAAGAGAGTTCAGAAGAAAATGGCCTATAATATTTGGAGGCAAGGGCAGAGTGTTACTGAAGAGATTGGCAGTGGGCATTTAAACAGCACCATGAGGTGGAAAGCAACAGCTCCCTGAAGTGGTTCAGAAATCCCTTGCAAGGAGATGCATGGCTAAAAATATGCCCAGCTTGGATGAATAAGTACAGAGGCGATAGACAGGTAAGAACAGAAGGAGAAATGCAATGAAATTTCAGACCAAACACCAAGAAAAAAAGTCCCCAGACAGACTTCTGCTTAGCTTCTGGAATACCATCCAACAGAAAATAATGCCAAGATATCAACTGGTATATTTAAATGCAGATTTGACAAAGCACCAATAAATACTCTATTGAGAACAATCCTACAGTGACAAAGCTATTGATGCTTTTGCAGAGGCTTTTTCCAGCATTAGGCTATGTGAATTTTAGGATTCTAACTGGAAAAATGACAATCCTTCCCTCCTTTGAGATAAAAACCAAAGGAGCCATGCCAAATTACTGTACCATATATGCAAATGCCTGAATACAAATTATGTTGTTATCCTTGTGTATACTCCCAAGGAGCCATAGCATCTTTTAAGCCCTTTCTTCTTCACGTACAGTGGATGTAGCCATCCATGACAAATTTGTGTTTTCTTTTCTGAGAAGTAATATACTGTATTCCTCAGTGGCAGAGAAGTGAATCAAGCTGCCATGTATAAAATTTAAATGTTTACACCCAGAGGGCAATTAAGTCAGTTTTATATGATAATGTTATAAATGAAATGCTAATAAGTACTGTAAATGGCCATGTAATCACATCCCATCATTTGCCAATTATTAACGGGGGGAGGAAGAGCTGGATGCCAACAGTAGAGCTGACGATGGCATACTACTTTAAATGAGAAAACGTAGGTACTGTGTGATGCGCAGCCCTGACAGAGGCATTTTTATAACAGAAATTCAAATTTCTAAGCAATGTCTGATTTCGCCTTGTATTATCATTTCAGTAGTAGTAATAAATTGCTCTGACACAGGCGTTTTGTTACAAGTATTGCCAAGGGATTTATAGAGATGAAAATCTGAATTTCAAAGGAACTGGAGTGCACACCTAGTTCAGGAGCTGCACAGTGCCCAGGGGTGGCTTTGCCAGGGCACCAAGGCTGTAGTACAACATTGTGCTCTGGAAAATGTTTATATGCTTTGTTGTGTCACAATGAGAAGTCCTTAAACAGAACTTATTTGCTCTACCCCTCTGCCAAAATGTTTTCTGGACAATCCCCCTTTCTACCACCTTGAGAGGCAATTTTAGCCAGACCTCAACAAAGTAGGAATTTATTTTCAGTAAGGGCTCAGAGTCTTAAGTCTGAGGGGATGCCAGAAAAACTTTTCTGAACATCATAGATTAAAGCAACTCAGGCTGTGAACTACTTGGCACATAAAATCTTCTTAAAGAAACTAGACTCTGGTCCCAGAAGACCCATCTCGTGGAAGAGGGTTTGAAACCCATATCAAACTACTGGGAACTACTGTTGACCCCATTACACATGTGACTGAACAGAAAATGCCCACAAAGACCTCTTCCCAAACCTTCTCCCAAAGACTCATGCAGAACCCAGAATCACTTCTGCTCACACCAGTCAGATGCCACAAAAGCTGCTCATCAGTTTGATAACTGAAGGTCAGAATTTCATTAGTTCTGGAACATTTTCCTGGACAGTCTCCCTGAGAGACAATAGGGAGGGAAATTGCTGGATAACTGAAATGAGAAAAATATAAACAAAATTCACCAAACTAACAATTAAATGAATATATCTCACCACAGCTATTACAGCATGAGGTCTTAAGTAGAACAGAAGGCTCCTTGCCTCAGACTTAGGGTTCTCTTGTGCGAAGTTACCATTTCCCAGTCAGTGCAGCTAGTGCAAAACAACCAGTAGAATGTGGAGGAAAACCCATTCACACTGATACAGGCTTCTTTGGTTCCACAATAGCAGCACACACCTATTTTACACTAAAAATGCAGATTCAGGTGATTAAGTGCCAAGCATTTTTGCTAAAGCAGCAAAATCATTGCCTTTTCATCATAAGGGAACTGTGTCAGGAGCTTTAAGGCTGTAATGCCTTCTTCAAGCCATGAAAAGCCACATCAGTTATCAGAAGGCATAACATTTAAACACAATACCTCTGACATTCGTGCTTTCAGCCTTTGAGCCCTTAGAGATCACATTTCAAAATCCTCTCTAGCACTAAAAGAAATCAGGAACTTTCTAAACAAAGACTGAGAATCTCACTTGACCGTGCAACTCCAAAAAATGAAACTTTTTTTACAGAAAAAGGAATCAATGGACATACAGCAACACAGAGCTGGCAAGACTATCCATAGGAAAAGACTAGGAACGGACAGGGAGACTCACGCTCAGAGCTGCACCAGAGGACAGAGAGTGAAATAGGAATTACAACACTATCCAAAGAACTATACCAATTTTATAGACTTACACTATTTTGCAACATAAAAGGCCTTCAGACACTCAAGAGAGTTTTGTATCTGAGAACCTAGGAGAGGATAGCAAAACTCACAATACCACCACGTTATATTTCTCAGTCTGAACCTAACTGCGGTACTTCTGACTGGGCTTTGCCGGTCAGACCCTGCATTTTTTACATCCTCTTCCTTAATGGGTATTGATCATAAGCACTGGCCAGAAGACTGCAATAAACATGCATAATAAACAAATATAACTACTGCACAGGAGAAAATTACTTGACATTGATGGTAATTAGTGGGAAATCTCCATGCTTATATTTGGTTTTAATCAAGACCGTGAAACATTTTTTTTGTTCCTTTTGTGGCAGATGAAGCATGACAAAGTCTAGAGCTTCACCTCTGACTCAGTGTAAGAAGAGATAAGATTTCTACAATTTGCTCAGCAGAGCACGTTGTTATATTTTTTACAACTCAGCAGCTTTAGAGAGTAAGGTAACAAAGATTCTAAAAACTCACAGAAACTACAAAGCACAACAAAAAAGTCTGCCTGCCTGATGACATCTAGAAGGACATCAGTACACATGAAGCCTCACCTATTTTTTAGCAGTGATGTAACCAATTCTGCAGCATTTGTTGTCCGGATGAGTAAGAAAAGAGTGTGCAGACACCTGGCAACATCACCTGAAGTCTGAAGTTGGTTTTGAATGTCATCAGCCCTATGAGTGGGGTAAAGTCAGGGGAAAGGTTCAAAGTTGGCTTTTGCTTTTTTCCTGCACGTGTGCAGGATGCCTGGGCACTGTGCTGGCTCTGCTCAGAGTCTTCAGCAAAATGACAGGCAGTAGTTTGTGCACTCATTTGATCCTTGGGGTTTGCCTTTGAATGCATAAAGGAAAATATTTCTCTTTGCTGAACTCCATACATTCCCTTCCCTACCAGTAATGTAAATTAACTCAAATCTATAAATACCACTGGGAGGACCACAAGGACTATGTTGGGGTTTTGTTTTTCCTTCCAGTTCTGCTCAGCCTGCTCTTCTCACCATAGCGAGTAAAATAAAAAATTTAAAAACGGGAAGCTCAGACCAGCTATTAAAAGAGCAGTACCAGATCCATTATCCTTCTATTCATGACCAAGCCAGACATCAGGACCCACCCATACACTCAACATGCTCTCCACTGGCACACTTTGCTTACCTTGATGGCCCAAACTCTGGCCGTATTGTAATGAGGAGCACCATCCTCCACACACAGCCGAGGCTTCTTTCGCCGAGTGCTCCTGGCTGGAGAGGAGCAGGGTCTTTGGAAGGCACCATATCAATGTTTTCACTCAGGGCAACTACCAGAAAAGAGCAAGACTGCACCAGGCCACACATATACACCTCGCCATAGCCTGGAGAAATGCCCTGACAGCCAGGAGCTGATGGATTCCACTGGGGGACTGCCTGCAGTGGGTACAGTAGGGAAAGGTACAGGACAAGGAACCACAGTGTGTTTGATCTATTGTGTTTAAAGCACTCTGAAGGTGAAAACTATGAACTAGAAATGGAAAACAGCAATGCCAAAGCTTCCCCAGCACAATATTTGCTCACTTCACACTCAGGAGCAGCTTTTAAAATCTTTTCTCCCCCTGGAAAAAGAACTCCACACAGAGGAATTGAAAGAAATCTCTAGCACTTCCTGAACAGTGTTAAGGGCCCATGTTAGACTAGGTGACCATGAAGGTCTCTTCCAACCATGATGATTCTATGATTACTCTGCCAACATGTGAACTTGTTTGCTACTTGAAACTTTCTGATTTCCTGTATGATACATTAGTAAAGTTACAAGAGGAAACAAATCCCAATGAGTTTACAGGAGCCGTGCATATTAGGGGAGAAAAAGAAACAACAAACCACGTGAAACAGGGAAGCCAAAAATCCAGCAGGGATATTAAAAAATTGATTTGCTTAAGCAACAGTAGACAAATGGGAAATTTTAAACAGGTGAAAGAGATGATGAACATGTGTTTGTAGAGTTAGGAAGCATGGCTTAGCACCTCTCATGCAGATGGGAAAGCTAAAAATTTATATAAGATTTATGCACAAGGCATTCATGCCTAAACATGATTCACAAATTAAACATGACTTGCAAGATGAGAGAGCTCCCCTTTCACCAGTTTTCCTATCTTTCACAGCCTCCCACTGGTGGGCATCAAACCCAGCTCAGGGACCAAAGGCATGCAAGCCGTCCTGGGCTACTGCATTGTCAGTGAAATGGCTTAAACCAACAGTGCAGGGATGAGACAAGAAACTGGCTCCACATTCATGGGAGAGTTTTCTGGAACATTAGCTGAAAGCCAAAGAAATAAAAGTCACAACATTTAGTTTTACTCACACAAGGATATAAGTATGTCTCAGTATGCCCAAGGAACAGAACTGTTGCATAGATAAATGCTATTCGTACATATTGCCATTTCTTTCCAAAATGCACATTTTTCATAGAACAATGCGGAATAGCAAGATATGCATAATATGCATAAAATGCAGAACAGATTTACATTTTCAGTGGTTGAAAAGCCATTCAAAACTACTTTAATTTCTCCTGAAAACATTTCTAGAATAGCTAAAAAATATTCCATGCAATCAGAATATATCTACATCCTTGTAATGTAATCTGCTCTAGGTATGTGTCAGAAGGAGTTACAAGGTGAGCAATTATAACTGAGCTCCACATAGCCAATGGCATAAGCACAAAAAATATGCAAGGCTACAGGGGTTTAGAGTGAAGGGAGAAATATATTGTTTTTATTAAAATGCATTAGGATCTCATTTGTCTAATTCCCAGTTTAATGATACAGCCTCTTGGCAGAAAAATAGCTTTGCCATTAGTTAACTTGATTGTGTTGAGGGGGGACCTTTTTTGTAAACAGAAAAGCTTTAACATCAAATTGATTTTTCTCTCTATTCAAATTAACAAGAACAAACAGCAAGATCTTTTTCTGAGGATGTATTTTTATTGGGGAGAGACATTTTTGTCCATTTTCTTTTGGGGAAAGATTTTGTGGAATGGATCATCACTAATTTAAGTTACTTCTAATTGTAGCAGTCTATTTTCACAAAATTATTCCTGAGTGAAATGTAATTTCCATGGAAATGCCTCATTTATTCCTATTGATTTGAAAAACAGCCAGAAGATCATTGTCCTGAACCTTTTGCAAATTTGTTACTTTTACATAGCAGTACGTTATTGATGTAAACAGCCTCAATATTAACCAACTAAAAAGTTAACTCTAGGAAGACCTATTAAGCATTATTTGACCAAAAAAAGAAAATAACTAAGTTAGGAGAGTCAAGATATTATATATTTATCTCTTCCTTTTTTTAATTTCTCCATAAACTATTTATTACATTATTTCTCTATTTTGTCACATTTAAGAGGAGCAAGTGGTAGAACCCAGTTTTCATCTAAAAATCAAGAAACTGATTTGAAACTATCAATAGAGGTTTATAGATTCATCTTTACTCTGGGTTTGAAGAAGCAGGGAAGGCATAATTATTATGAGAAATAAAGGAAGAGAATTAGGAAGTGGGAAGAAAGGTGTGAGGATGGGAGGGTAATGCAGAGAGCAGTGCAAGCAGCTAAGGAACTTTTCCAAATCAGAGGCAGAAGATGGAGGTAAGCAAGCACTGTGAGCAAAACCAGCATGCCAAGCCACAGACACACACACTGCTGCAACCCCTACACCCTGTTCCAAGGAGGAGTTAACTTGCTGTGGTGTTACAGCATTTCGCACATTTTGAAATATCAGTCAGGGCTCACTTTCTGCACCATTTAACTCATTACAAACTCAGTTTTGCAAACTCACTCATTGGAAAATGTTTATATTTTCACATGTTTACTTAGATACAAAGGGGCAGAGATGAGATTAAAATTCCCACCAAGCAAGTGTTTTGCAAGATACAGCTGTTCAGAAGCATGACCCATTGTGGAGCTTCTTATCAAGCTGGTACAAGAAGTAGGTCACTGCAGTTTCAGCTATTCAAATGTCACTCCTTCCAAGAATCAGTCACTGCTAGGTCTTGGCTAATAAAAGGCAAATCTCCAGCAAAGCGGAAAAAAAAAAACCAACAAAAAAAAACCCAGAGAGAAGCAATTTCCTACAACAGCAGTGGCAACTCGTGAAATGGTACTAACTTTGGAGTATCTGCTGTTAGAAATTGTTGTAAGAAGTTGAAGGACTGTTACTAGCGAGACATCTGTTTTCAAATTACACTTCTGAGTTTCTCATACGTCATTTAATCTTGAGGGAGTTTTGTCGGCTTGAGTAACCCATCCTTAAGATGTTTTTCCTTTTCATAGTATGTTTATTCATAGGCATGGATTGCTATCATGCTGAGGATTTTTGTTCTTCTTTACTTCACCCTCCCACCATCTCACAAATAGAATACTCCTGTCTTCTCTAGCGTGGAGAGGGAGGTTGCTCCCTGCCTCGTGGAGAACATCTGATGATATTAACAGGTCTCTGCACACTGTTTCCCTCCTGCCATTCTCACACAGGACACCAAGAATATGAGAAAAATGTGAAATGCAATAGGCTCGTGTGTGTGTCATCCACTGCCTTTTTAGCTAGGGCAGAATAACATCAGAAACCAAACCAAACCAGAGAGTATTACCTAAAGTCCCTGGGGCTCTCTGCTTATGTTCTGAGGAGCAGAACTGTTAGCAGTTACTGACTCTGTGTAGCGCAGTGATGAGTCCTGAGAATTTCTTTGCTACAACTGTACCTGATACAGGGTACTCAACTTTCTGTGAGCTGATGCTCTGTGTCAGGGCAGTAACACTTTTCTTTAGCTGATGAAACTTTGTCACTCTTCTGCTTTAAGTTTCTGCTCACTCTGGAGGTGCTCTAAGAAACACCACAGACTTGCAGGTTAAAGAGACCAAAGGCAATCTAGCTGGTCCTGAAATCAATAAATATGAGAGGGGATAACAAGGAATATTCTTCTTTCCTTTTCACGTTATCATTGCTTGTCAATGAACTATCTCCCTGTTTCCTCTAAAGTTGAGGGATCTTGGTGCTTAGTAAATTATTTGAAAAATCAGGCCAGTGGCAAGCAAGACTGCTTAAATCTGATCTATAAACAGTTTACTGAACTTTTTAATGGATACAGAAGTGCTGCCTTTTTAAAATGTAAGAACTTTCTTTAACTCTTTTGATACCTTCACACATCCTGAGTTCCAAGAAAATAAAGCAGAGAAAAACAGAGGGAGGCAAAAGGTATTTACAGGAATTCGATCTGAAACAGAGTGGTCAAAAAGCTCCTGATCTATTAGGCTTCCAGCAGTTCTGGTTTTAACCTACAGCACAGCAGCAACCCTGAAATAACACCAAGCTAATAGTGATGCAGCATCCCACTCAGGCTCAGGCAGGAGGTCTTACCTGAAAATCCATGGCCAGGCCTGAGTTCCAGAAGAGGGATGCTAGGAAGATCCACCTGCTTCATTGTGGAGCAAGCACAGGATTTTGCCTTGGCCAATAGGGATATTATGAAGTCTGAAATTACAGTCTTTAAATCCATCCATGTAGATGAGAGTGCAGAGCGCCTCACTGGAACACCCTCAGTACCACACAAACCTTCTTGGTGGTGCACCGTTCATTTACAGCCCCTACCTGCCTGCAAGCAGAGGGGAGCCAAGCCCTGAGGATTCCGACTAGGAGGTCACTGGAGAACAAGTGATTGTTTTTTTTTTCCTTTCTTGTTACTTACTGGTATTTGAGAATTATTCTCACAAACTCCGGCTCCAGCAGGGGCTTTCCTGCCTTTCCCCAGAGCCAGGGAACCCCCACCTTAAAAGCAGCTTACTTAAGGGCTAATTTTGGAAGCACAGGCCTTAACATGAAGGCTATCTTGCTACGGATACATAAAGATTTTTATTCAAAACAGTGCTGTGCTCTTCAAAACTGCAAACTGTTTCTTAAGTTCATCTCTTTTTGTGCAAAACCAGCACACGTTTCTACAGAAAATAAAAGTTTTTATTATAAGATGGGAAACATATATTTGCATTTTCAGCTAGCTTTTTAATAGCTCAGTCAATACTCCTGAAAAATCCAACTTATTCCTTCTTGCTTCCAAGGAGTTTATTACACATGCAAAGGGCATCTTTATGGCTTTTGTCCATGGAAAAAGCAAGTAATGGCACTAAATAATAAGAAAAAACAACCTCCTCATATTGCAGTACAACAACAACAAAGTTGAGCATTATAAAAGTAAAACATAATATTACTCCTCAGCACCAAGTCATTTTCTCAGAACTCATTTGGGTAATGTGAAATGGCCTTGTACAGTACTATAATGATTGACAGACTTGATATAAAATATCAAGATAGATAATATGAGCTGCAGGGCTCTTATTTCTGCCACCATTCGTGGGATGAACCAAGAGCAATAGGAAAGAGGTATTGAGCTGTCATCAGAAGCCACAGGACAGAAGGTTCCTATCTTTCAGAAGAAAGCAAAAGGTAAGGTCAAGAATTTTAGTTCATTATATACAGATATATAAATTCCTGGTAAATACCATATATTTGTATTTTCAAATGTTGATCTTTACAATCACTATGTGCATTCTCTCTACTGGTAAATATAGAGTGTGACAACTGCAAAAGAAATATTTTTCCCAACTCTACTCTGATATAGCTGGTGCTCTCAGCAGTGCTTCTCTGGGCACTTTCTGATCTTACATGAACATCACAGACACCACAGCATTAGGTGTACTAACCTGAGTGATTCCCATTGACTCCTCAGTAAATTTACTAACATTACCATAAACAGAGCAGCTGCTTATCAGTCCCTCATGCAGCCTTGACTGACTTGGAGATGTGCTAGTACAGAAGCAAAACCTGATCACATCTCTGCATCTACCGCACTATTTTCTAATTTACCAGAGTGACTCCTTAATCCCTGGTCAGTAAAATAACCTTCAAAGCATTGCTGTCTGGAGCTAAACTCCATCTAGCTGACATGTTCATTCAGGGAAGGTGCTGCAAACAACTGGTCTGGATTCAAGGAACAGATTCAGGCTTGACACATTTTCAGTTTTCACCTGCAAAACTTCTTTCATACTCACTTCTTCATCTTAATTCTGCCTCCTTCCTGCTTTTCCATCATTATCCAGTGTTAAACATCAGGATATGCTGAGACAAAGATGTTCTACAAGATGTAGGTGTTCCAGCATAGCAGGAGTTGGGCACTCTGCCCTCCAAAAAGCCAGGGTTTGTCCTTCCAGTGCTCCAGGAGGAAGTTACACCCTAAGCTGGGCATGGAGTTGTGTATTACTTACCTTTTGGTATTTTCTTCTGGTAGCTGCCCCACGTCATCTCCCTTATCCAGCCCTAAGAGCAGATGAGTTTCTCAAGTACCATAACCGTTCATAAATCACAGGTTTGTACCTCAGCTTTCCTCCCAGTCACTTGCTCAAGACAGATCTACAATATCAATAAATAATCCTTCAGCTGAGGACTGTATAGTCCTGTCTTGACAGAATGGGCTTGTCTCAACTACCAGATGCCAGATCCTATTGTTGAGGAAATGAACAAGTCCCAGACAACTTTATGTTCCCATTCTTCTTGTTTGGATATCAACCAAACCTGCACAATACCACCATGTCCAAAAACCTTTTTGCCAGCTCAAAATCACAGCTGCCAACTGGATTTAATTCCATTCACCATCACTCTCTGGGCCTCGACATCCAGACAGTTTTTTACCCTATAATGAGCATTCACATCCAAGCTATGAACAGTTAGTTCCTCCAGGAGAGTTCTGTGGGAGGCAGTATCAAATGCCTGATTGAAGTCCAGACAGACAACACACACAGCCTTTCCCTCATCAGCAGGTCATTTTGTCACAGAAGGAGATGAGGTTGGTCAAACAGGACATGTGATGCCAAGAGGCCTGTTGTATCTCGCAGGAATGTCTATCCATTTCCTCAGTTTTACAGTGGCACAACTTTTCAGATGAATGAATGAAAAATGGTAACAAATAACTTGTTTTATAAGCTCTCCTCACAACCTTCACAGTTCATGTGTTCTTTGTACATTACTATCCCACATTTATATCTCACTGGAAGAAACCCTGACCAAGCAAGTCATCCAGTTACAATTAAAAGCAGGTAAAGCATTCGCTATAGCCTGGGAAGACAAAAGAGATATTTCATCCAAGATGAAGGATACACAGGTTTTTTTTGGTTTGTTTTTTTTTTTCAAATAAAAGCCTACCCAAAGGGAGCACAGTTAACCTTGACTTTCATTGCTATTCCTCAGCAAATACTTAATCAAGGATATCTTGCATAAATCAACTGAGGAAAAAAATTCACATTGTTGTTTATTATTTTCCTCTTTAGATACCTTTTCTATTGTCCCTAGCAGCTTTAAAAAGAACAGAGAAACACAAGTACTAAAACTATAAAAGACATCACTGTGTTACAGCAGAAGTCAGAGGGTGAAGGACTATTGTAACAGTGCTGACGAAGGTATTAAAAGATTACTATTAGGGAAGGAAAGTTTTCAGAGAGCTTCTGAGATAGGAAATAAAAGTTTCAAAGGAAAGGAAACCACGTACAGAAGGAAAAAAAAGTAGGAAAAGAAAGCATGCAATTCACACCACAAAATTTACATCTCTCTATAAAATACATCCATGTCACAGAATCACAGACAGGGTAAGGTTGGAAGAGATCACAGTGCATCATCTGGTCCAATCTTCCTGCTCAGGCAGAGTCATCCCAGAGCACATGGCACAGGATTGTGTCCACATGACTCTGGAGCATTTCCAGTGAGAAAGACTCCACGACTTCTCTGGCCAGTCTGTTCCAAGTCAATTCTGTGCAGTTCTCAGTCACAGCACAGTAAACTAATTCCTCCTCATATTCAGGTGGATTTTCAGTGTTTCAGTTTCTGCCCATTGCCTCTAGTCCCATTTCTTGGTGTCACTGAGAAGAGCCTGGATCCATCCTCCTGACACCCTTCAGATACTTGTAGGTACTGACAAGATCCCCTCTCAGCAATCTCTTCTCAAGGCTGGACAGGCCCATCTGCCTCTGATTTTCCTCATAAGAGAGATGCTCCAGTCCATTACCCATTTTTTTTCCCCTCCACTGGACCCACTCCAGGAGCACCACGTCTCCCTTGTCCTGAGGAGGCCAGAACTGGACACAGCACTTCAGATGTGCCTCACTCGGGCTGAGTAGAGGGGCAGGATCTCCTCCCTCGGCCTGCTGGCACTGTTCTTCCTAGTGTACCCACTTCAGTGTTTCTTTCAGCAATTCAAACAGGAACTGTTTGTGAGGCATCTCTGTGAGAGGCCAGACTGTTTTTACCAGATTGAATCAGATATAGACACCATTAGCTATTCTATTGTATATTCACAGCCTGGTAATCATTACAGAGGTATTCCTCACAGAGGGAAGCTGTTTCCAGACAGCAAAACAGCAGCAAAATTCAGCTTCCCTACCTGCAGGCAGCCAACGACAAGTGATCTCCATACCTACCTTAGAAGGGATTATTGGTGGTTGCAACACACCTGGAAGCAGAATTAACCCAGTCAATCATAGAAACAGAAACAAGAAGCAGGATATAGGTCTCTCTCCAGCCTCCTTCCGTGGCAAAACATATAAAACAATGAGAATGGCAAATAGCCTCTGTATCATCAGAGCAAACCTGTATGAATTGCAAGAACAAAGAGTTGAGGAAGAACTTAAGAGTGATGCCCTCTGAGAACGCAACTGTCTTGCTGCTTTATTTTATTAACTCTAGAAGGTCCTCATTTTGTGTGTAAATCCCATGTAAATTAGAATGTATCAGTGACTTTTTTTGCACAGCTCCAGTCCAAAATGGAATAGACCAAAAATGCTACTCACACACACATATATTTCAGTTTACTTTTTAATTATGAGGTATATTTTCCTCAGATGCTCATCCCTCTTAATACTATTAAATCTTCTTTCCAGTATGACAACAGCAGAAGACCATGCTCAATATACTGAGCATCAAAATTTATCTCCTTAAGGCTTATCCAGAGGAACAGTATGTTTGACATTTCCCAAAGCAAGAACTCATTTTCTAGACAGTTAGCCACTGCATGCTTTCATTACTGTATCCAGCAGTGTCTTGTGCCCTATCCCAAGTAAATCAAAATTGAAAAGGCAACAGTCACCTAAGAAGAGTTTGGCTTAACCACCTGGAGGAGGGACACTGACACTCAGACCTAGAAACACAATGGGGGTAATGCTTACCTGGCTCCCACATTGTCACAGCTGAGGGCTAAGCTGGGCTGGGTGGACAGAAGCAGAATTGCATTGAAGGCAGGCTGGGGCCAGGCATGAGAGAAGGCAGGCACCCACCCAGTCAGGGAGCAGCAGGAACTATGGTCTTGGGAGAGCACAGGGGTTACCGCCATGTAATGGTTTCACGTTCGCCTGTCTCTGCCAAATTTAATGCAGCGGTTTGAGTGTTTACTCCTTTTCCCTCTGTGAGACAGGATCGGGAGAAAAGCAGACCCAAATTTAAAGGTATAAAGATATGGTTTAAACACACTAAAAGAAGAAAATGAGAATCATCATGAAACTTTCAAAACACTTCTCCCTCAGGTGTTCGCTTTCCCACTAACAACATAAAGAGACAAAACTTAGAACTCTTAGTCAGTTACCACCCATAAAATACTCCTTCATCAGTTCATTTGGAGAGAGAAGTCTCTTTAGTTTACCATGAAATTTCCCCCACTGACCACCTAGAACCATTCATTTGTGGGTTTTAACTTTCACAAAAGCAGCCACCCAGGAACCTGCTTTGTGAAGTCCCTCCCATCGGCAGTTTTCCTGAGCTGCATGTGGGTCATGGATGCCTTGGGGTGTTATTTCAATGGTAAGCAACTCCAAAGGCAAAGGATATTCTTCATCTCAGGAAACCGAGATCTCTTTTCACTTCTTTACTGGCACAGAGGACTTCTTGTCTCATCTCTCTCTGTTCAAACATCTCATGGGATCACTGGATCACAGGTACTAGTCCAATATTCACTCAGTCACTCACAGAAACATTTGCTCAGATCAACAAATCTGAATAATCATCTCCCCAAAATGCATATTTTCCCCATGGTTTAAAGGGGTATTCCAGCATAGTACAGTCTGTTACCACGGCTCACAGAAGAATTTCAGCCTAGCCATCTTCTCATCTCTTCCATCTAAGGGGTACCCTTACATGATACCCTAAAATAAGCAGATGTGACCCATTAGCAGCTTGGGAAAGCTGCTAATGGGAGGGGCTTCACAGTTTGCAGAGAGTTTTTTCTGAGCAGCTGTGGATTCATGACATGGGAGCCACCAGAGGATTGTTTTTCTTGTGGTGATGTCTCCATGGGAGTTTTAAGAGGGACTCCTCTCACAAAGAACTGAAGAAAGATTATTTTTAAATGGTGAAACTGACTGAAAATCACAGGTTTTGTCTCTTCATGTTTCTGGGAAAGTGAACACTTATGGGGGAGGAGGAGAGTTTTGAAAGTTTCATGATGATTCTCATTTTCTTGTTTTAGTGCGTGTTAATAAATCTATGTTTTTACCTTTAAGTTTGGGGCTGTATTGCTTTTTTCCTGATGCTGTCTCACAAAGGGAAAAACAGTAAACACTCAAGCCGCTGCACTAAATTTGGCAAACAGAGACAGGCAAATATGAAATCATTACAAGCCCCAGGAAGCCCTAAAGTAGCACGTAGGGTCAGAATACACACAGTGGTGGAAAACTGCACCAGGAATAATGCCAAGGCTTAAGGCTTTGGCTCAAGTGCATTGGATGTGGGGAGAAGGTTAAGAATTAAGGTACAGAGCTTGACTTCAATTTAAACTGGCATTCCAGCCATGTCCAGCAGGAGATTGACCCAGAAGCACTGTCCAACTGGTCAAACCAGAATCAACTGGTTTCCTCATGCAGCCATTGTCCCTTAAACCACTTCCCTGCCTTAGTCACTGGAAACTTAACTTCTTTAGTAAAGGAGATAGGGCTCCACTCAGCATCAAAGTCCTTTTCAAACATTGCTTGAAACCACCTTGTGGCTAGTGAGCAAAAAAAGGTTCCATGGAAAATAAGTGCCTTTCCAAGAAAATACAAAGTGCCTGAACATAGCTTCTTAGTACTTTACTTTGTATCATTAGCCTTCTGCCAGGATTGGATTTCTGATGTAATTTCCTGATTAAAAATAAACAATATAACAACCTCTGCTGTGTAGCATCATCATTGTCCCTATCATACAAGATCACCAGAACACGAACCTTGAACTGACAGCGACAATCTCTTCCAGCTGGACAAATGGAGGAATGATTTAGTTCAGTGGGTAGTGTCACCATCTACCTGGATACCAGCAACAAATGGAGTACTGTGGAAGTCTACTTGAGAGTGTCCTCTTTAATACCTTTATCAATGATCTGGAGAAGGTGACAGAGCAGACTATAGTAAAATTTTCAGATGCCACAAAATGGGATCGCCACCCAATACTCTTGAGAGCAGGGCTGCCATTCGGAGGGACCTCATCAGGCTGGAGGAATGGGCTGACAGGGACATTTTGAAATTCAACAAGTACAACTGCAAAGCCCTGTATCTGCATGGGAGTGGCCCCTGCAGTGGTACAGGCTGGGAGCTGACTGGTGGGGAGCAGCCCTGGTGAAAAGCGGTGGGGGATCATGGTGGATGGAAGGCTGCACAGGAGCCAGCAGTGGGTCCTGGCAGCAAGGCAGGTCAGCAGTGCCTTGGGCTGTATGAACAGGAGCATGGCCGGGAGATTGAGGGAAGTCATTTCCCCCCACTATTCACCACTTTTTGCACAAACTAGATATCCTATGCCATTTTCTGATCCCCACATTCGAAGGAAAGCATCAGTAAACTGGAAGAAGTCTGATGGAGGGCCAAAATAGTCAGGGGCTAGGACAGCTGCTGAGGGAATGAAGATTCTAATAGGCTTAAAGAATCTGAAGATTTGAGAAATGCTAAAAAAAGACAAAGCACTATTTTAAACTATTGTCAATTTCTGCTCTAAGGATCAAAATCAGGGCAGCAACTTAAACAGGATCATACTCAAAGCAGTCTAAGTTTCACATTAGGAGTCAAGGCACAAGTCCCATGCAGAGTTTGGGTCTGACAGACCAGAAACACTTTTATTAAGAGAAATTAATTTAATAGAAGCTCCCAGGAAGAGGTTCCTATCTGAGCACTGTACCTGTGCAGTGTTCTGCAAACACTGATAAAAAAGCTGACAGAACTGAGAGCACCCAAGTGCCACTGAAGCAAAACACATTTTGCTGCTGTAGAAGTTATCTGTACAAGAAAAGAGTAGGAGTTCTTAAGTTTTCAATCTGAACACCTATGGTCTTGATGTAAGCTCAGTATCAAAGCCGATTTCCCCAGGATGACACAGTCCTTCCTAGGTTATATCACAAAGTCTACATTATGCGCTACCTGCTCTGGAGTGTACCAGGCCAACCATAGATGTTTGGTTGCCCCATGGACACCATAAGCATTAAAAATTCCTGCCACATAACACATGGAATAAAGCTGCTTCTCTTCCTTGCAGCCTGACATCTTGACAGTCCATTCTGCAGGGGCTGCTGCCCTCACACCTGAGGCCAGAGTCCTGACACCTCCCCATTCCCCTGCCCTGACTTCATTTGTGGAAACAAACACAATTATCCAGAAAGGGGCTTACTTAGTAATTTCCTACTAACTCACACACTCCTGTTTCTGTATTTAATTGGTGTTCCCAGCAGGGCAAGTCTGTGTGGAGTTCACATGCAGCAGAACAAGCTGCTCAGCTGTCTCCGGGAGCAGCAGAACAAACAAGCAGCACAAGCACTGCCACGGCTGTGCTCCCACTTTGCCAAGTTACAGCACACATGCAGAGCTCTTCCAGGGTTGGACCTGCAACCTGGGAAGCACCAGGACATGATGAGGAGGCTGACTGGGAGCACCTGTCCTGGCCACTCATCTCACAGTTCTGGCTTTACTAATTGCAGTGCTGTGATGAAAATATGCAACCCAGTGCTCAGTGTTTTGGGGTGAGGGAGGGAAGCCCCAAGGCATCACTCCATCCCATGGCAATGACTCAGCTGTGCAGCCCCTACCATCCAGAAGCAGGGTTTGACTCTGAAGTGAGATAGCACCCAGCCTACTTACCTCCTGACATGTCACTGGCTCCAGAATGGGCAAAAGCCTGTGCAGAACACACACCTGCTGTGTGTGCATGATCCTCTGAGTCATCCAGTACAGATACTGCACTGAATTTTTGCCCCAACAGCCATTTGCAATTAGCATTTGAATTAACAGGATCATTATTTTAATCTATTAGAATGTGGAAAGGAGAAAACACAAACCAGGAATTTCTGCTGTATAAAGTAGCTTGTGATTGTATTGACTGGTCCAGTTCACTAATTCCTCTTCATAAAGTTAAAAAAAATAATAATCAAACAATCAGTTTAAAAAACCACACTAAAACTAGGCCTGTCCCTCAAAACAGCTGCTGAGGAGAGAGAGATTACTACCTGATAAAAGCAATAAAATTGCCTCAATAGAGTTTGGTTCAAGCTCAGCTTGAATCAAGAGACAAGAGATTACAGCACTGAGGAGAAAACAATCACAAAAGCAGATTCTTCTTTACCCACTCTGAAGAGTACCTGTAATGGATATCATTCAGCCTCTCTGTCTTGATGAGAAATATAGCAGACTGCTGGCAGGAACTCTGGGCCTCTCTTGATTCAGTCTTCAGTCCAGGAAAAGGGCTTGAAAATATGCTGAAGCAAAGCTATTTTTGGTTTTTGTTTTATTTATGCAAAACAAGCAAGTTTGATAAACACACTTCAGGGGCCTAGAGTTTATACACAAGCAGTTCAGGATGTGAACAGAGCATTTGATGCCTATTCAGGTGAGGATAGTGAATGTCTATAGCCACCAGCATCTTATGAGTTCAAAGGAGTGAAATTTTCCCCTTTTAGCAGGGGATTGTAGCAAACATTTCAGCTATGGCTGAATGGTATTTTTTTGGTTACAAGGACAGGAGAAGATCCTGCTTTAACACAAAGTACTTGTCACCCTACAAGTACTTTTGCATGCTGAAGTCCAAAAGCAGAGAATACAAATGCAGTATCAGCATATGAAATCTGGTTGGCCAGCACATTCCTCAGTTTACCAAAAGTGATTAGTTTATACTCTTCACAAAATAAGTCACTTAAGCAACTTTTCCACCGTCTATTTTCTATTTCTCTAATCTCAAGGGTGTGCTACCTAATTGTACAAACATACTCTTTTAAAGACCAGGAAAGAGTCTTTCTAAAACTAAAACCAGAAAAATGAATAAAACATTTCAGAAGAGACATTATGTCAAAGAGTCATGACAGTGCTGAAACCACGGGTCCCGTCTGTGCAGAGCTACTCTCCGATGTCTCTTCCACATCCATCCTACCTCTTTTCTCCTGAAAGGCATGATGGAAGGTCCAAGTGGCATTGAAATAAAACCTGGTAGTAACCTGAGGAAGGACCAATTCGCAACACTTGGAACATTTCCTAGTTTACCACAATACTCCCACCTATGTCTCCTCCAGATGAAGAGAGGGGTAGTTTAATCAGGGCAAGTCTGCTTCTTCTGGCACATTTGTGGAGACTAAGAGATATCAAGACTAAGAAATACTGTCTGCTGAATAAAGTAGGAAATGTGATTTACTTCCAGGTTCTTTGGCCAAGGCCTGTGTCTCAAATACCAACTGAATTTATCCCAAGCACTGGTATACACAGCTCCAGTTGGATATGCCATTTATCTCTTCCAAAGGGGAAGCCTGGAAGAGTTTTCACCCTTTTATAGGTTTATTCAATTCTACTGGATTTAGAACTGAGCTTAAAATTTCAGTTTCTTTTCAGTCTGCTCCACAATCTGGGTCGCAGACCTGAGAATATTTCAGTACACCTTGCTTACCTGCAGAAACCTGACCTCTGTGCAAAACAAGCATTAAAATACACATAACAGGCACCCCTAAAAGAAGGGCTTGCCTTATCAGAGCCACTATTCTTTTTGCCATTCTGTTTCACTTAACACCTGCAAGACACCCATTTTGTATCAGGCCAGAGCTCCTTCATACAAACTGTCTTCTCAGTGCTTCATTTAAAACCTGATCTTTTGAGTGCCCACTACATATAATTTATGTTTTCAATACATTCCCCATTACCTCTCACCTGACACCCTGCCCTTCAAAGAGTAGGGTGTAACCCTCATGCACATCCACTCAACTTCTGCCTAGCCTGTTAGCTGAAACTTGTGAGGTCACAAATTATGAATTCCACATGTTCCCTAATACCTGTATTATTTCTTTCAAACAAACCAGGATGGGGATGTTTTTTACAAATTCAATCAGTCTTCACCTTCCTAGAAATATTTCGTCAGCCTGACTCAAGTTCTCAGCGCCCTTACTATTCATATATCATTCTCATGTCAGATCTGTAAATGGATAAGCCTTGGTTTAAGCATCATTTTCCACCTGTGGCTCTCCATGTTTCTTTATCAAGGAGGAACACATATTTATCTCTTTTAATGAATGATGGAGACAAATACATTCACAATCCATAGCAAGCTCAGTAATGACTCCTACAGATGGGTGTTGGAACTCTGTCACTCATTTAGCTAGAGGGAGATCACCCTTTGGTACCTAGCAACTTCCACATGAGGAAAAGTTACACAAATGCCTTACCTTGTTCTTCACAAAAACAAACCCCTCCAGAAATTTTAACAAAGAGAAGAACAACATTCTGCATATACATTACTGAGTAGCAACTCCATTTTTGTGATAGGATACCCAGACTTCAAAAAATGTGCTCAACAAGAACTGTTAATTACTATGAAATACATTTCCTTATAAAAAAGAAACAAACTGTCTTCCAGAAACACAGAGAAATCAAATCAGACAAGTATGATATTATATCAGCAACTTTTTTTTTACTTCCAAAACCATCCACTTTCTTTTCCTGTGGTCTTAGCCAAACTGTATGGGATTTGTGTTAGAAGAGGGTCTCTCCCTCTCTCTAGCAGACATAAATCTGACATTTTTTAAGGGCTGTTAAAATGTGCATATTCACATCAGTAAGAATTTAAAAAGTACTGAACATAGCAATTAACTGCTGAAACAACTTTCTAAGGATGATAATGGCTATCTCCATCAGTGGAAACTTTCAGCTAAAGCTGCTCCTTACTAAGTAGTAATTACATTAATAGGATTTTTGTGGTTGTCTTTATTAGTAAATTAAAATAGATTATCTGAATTTATTTATCCCCAGGCTGGAATATAAATCTCCAGAGTTTACCACACTCCTTTAAAGGTCAGTAAATCTATAATTATATTAATTTATTCTGTATATTGAAAGCTCTTACCAAAACAACATTAAAAAGCAGATCCAGTTTTCCTCTTTGTAGAATGAGATCCCTGGAAGCATGTACAAAACTAACAATTGGACAGGGGGAGGAAAACAGTTCAGACAAAGCATCCACTCTGAAATGTTTAAAATAATTTTATTTAACAATCGTGTTTTACATGTCATCAGACCTAACCCCTGAAGTGCAAAAATGTTTCTGAGGTATTAAGACTGGAGGAAAACAGGCACAGTATTGGTTGTTAGGGATACTGCCCTACAGCACAGTGGAATTTGCAAACAACAGGCCTTTATACAGCATTTGCAGGATCAGAGAAAACTGAGAACAAGACTGTATTTGTCTTTAGCCTTGAGAGCCAAAAAGCCCTGATCATTAGCCAGTTCTGTCACATCAGTGAAGACGCAGACATGGTTAACACAGGATGATGATAAATATCAATGAGGTGTTTCTAGGCCAATATGTACAGTACATGAAAAATGAAATTTAACTGCTGTATGTGTGACCAAAATCCCAACTGTCTATCCAGTCCAGCTTAATATGTTGTGTCTATGGTGGCCTCTCTAGTACCAGCACTTTTGCTCTACACAGCTAAGCCACTGCCTTGCGCTCCTGTTTGAGGGCACCTGTCACTCAGTTCAGGTAAGTCTGATGTTCATCAGGTTAACTACAGGCAACAGTACAGTACTGCTTGGAGCCTGTTAACCTTCTAGTCGCCCTCTTCCCCTCATCCATGCAGTGAACAAATCTAACTTAAGCAGAAAATCTGCTAAAGAAATAAGCACTGATTGATGACTCTTCATGTGGAATTGAAAGTTTTATCTGAGAACTGAAAAACTCACGAGGCAAAACTTGCCCTTAAAAATTAGTGTATTAGTGAGAGTCTTACTCATTTGCCAAATTGTGCTCCAAAAATTATTTTCTTTGGGGAAAGTTTGGGCGATACTTCATACATGATATCTCCGCAAGCCAATGGAAGATATATTTAAGAAAATACTTCCAAATTACAAATAAGTAAATGGCACTTGTTCCAAGCCCCTCTTAGGTTATTTTTAGCAAAGACAGCTGAGCACAAATTCCCCCTGAGACACACTTGTTTTTGTGAAAAATGTAATGACAAAGTTATCCTTATTCTTACTAGGTGTTTATGAACTTATGAATTTTTCTGAATATGTCAGCCTTTGTACTAAAGTGGCATACTTGGAAAGGTTCTCATCTGCAGCCTCATCAGTTTTTAGACCTTACTGAGCAGATGAAGATGTGAGCTCTATTGTCAGCACATTCATGGGCAAATGTCATGCAGTCTGATCGCAAACACAATTGAGATTCTTAACATTTTCTAGGCTTGTTACCAACATCGCTGCTGCTTGCCTACTCAACATCATCTAGCAAATCTACAAATGCAGAATAGCTGGAACAGAAGCTGGGTACCACTGGAGTGTTGCCTTAATATTACTTTTTAATGGAATCATATTTCACGGACGAGAAAGGCAACTCCAAACAAAAAGTGCAAACAAACCATCACTTTCAGTTGAAAACTGGGTTCCGGATGCCACTCAGGACTGAACTGTTGGGCCAGTTTCTGTGCAGAAGGGTTAGAGAACAAACAAAAAGGAAAATGCTTGAAATTCCTAGGATGACAATGCCTGAAATCAGTGCACTGGTGACTGTGTTCATCTGGAAAGGAGGTCCATTTGGGTGAGCTGCAAGAAGAAAAATTCTCAGGTAAGATCTGGTTTTATCTCTCATGAGTGGCAAACACTTCTGCCTTCCCCTTCCAACGCACAATATTCTGTATAATTGAACAACGGAACTAAAACTAACTGTACCTCAGAATGAACACCCATCTACTTGGATAAAGCTTATCTAAGTACATTTTAAAAACAGTTATTACTTCTTTCAATGTCAATCATGCTGGGGGATAAAGACATGTGCCTTCTAAGGCATTATCCCTCATCTGCTAGAGACCAACCTTGACCTGTTACTCAAGGTAAGTCTATCATTATCCAAGGAGGACTATCAAGGTAGATGTATAAGGATTTGTGGCCTCATCAAGTTAATGAAAGGATTTATTCCCCACTATCACTATCTACATTTCAACTCAAAGTTTATATAAATCAGGAGTTATGTCTGGCACCAGATATCAGACATTCTGGAAGCTTGTTGTACACCTTCAGAAAGGATTTCTTAATATGTTTATCAATTCTCAGGTAGAAAAGGTGACTGACATTTAATACTTATTGCAGTTCAGCAAGCTGTTCATGGACCAGTTCTGAGACAATGGGCCACATACATCCACAGCCTGTGGTTGAACATAGTACTGTGTTTTCCAGCAGGAGGGGGAAAAAAGCATTTGAGTATGCTTTGAATGGCAATGAACATTTGCCATTACCTGTGGTGGAGAGTGAGGTGAAATTAAAACAGTCTCCATGTGAGAAAGCAGACTGCTCCTCCCAGAAGCAGCCACCTGCCCTCAACACCATTAATCCCACCCTCCTCATGCAAGCTGAAAGGAAATCAGCACTGTTGATCTGGTTACCCTCCCCTTCCAAACACCCCTGCAGCAGTAACCTCACCTCACTCCACCTCTGTGCTCTGCACAGGGACAGCAACAGGTAAAGGAAAGGCTGTTGCTCCGGGATGGAAAGGCTGCTGCTTTTGTTGGATGGGAAGGAAAGGTAGCAGCCATTAACACAGCAAACTGTGTAAAGCAAATAAAGAATTTGCTTTTTATTATTTTAATTATATCCATGGGTAGGAGCACACCAGGGAGCAATTAATTACAGGGAGAACTCTCCATGACAGAAAATAACTGTAGATGCTTTTATATGTTCTAAATTGAGTAAAGAAAGGAAAAAATAGTGTTAGAGTTCAGAGGACAGGATGGATTCCTTGTTCCACTCAGTTCTCTTATGAAGAAATACAAAGTGGAAGGGCCCAATGTACCATCTGATCATCCTTTCTTAGCTATCAGCCACTCCTTGTTACCAGCAAAGAACAGTAACAGATAGACTGAAACAAGTGTTCCAAGTGCCCAAAGGAAAAATATCCTAAAACTTACAGAGATGATCTCCCCTGCAGCCTATTTTCTTCATGGCCCTGGCAGGGCACAAGTTCTATCCAAGTTTCTCTTTGTGTGGTTAAATGCTAGGAGACCAGAAGCTGAAACTCTGACCTTCTGGCTTTGAGATGGAACCAAGCTAGACTGCACCATAATAACAATTTTCCTGCTCTACTCCTGTGTGGCATGGGCAACTTTTACTGCTTAAGTCTGGTTTTGCATCTGGTGGCTATTATGTACCCTTCACCCTCATATGCTGTAGCATCAGATCTTCATTTCAATTTCATCACAGGAATCAAAAGTTTCAATGTAGATGGTGCTGGGTGCACAAATTAAACTGAGAATTCCATACTCACCAATTGCTTTCTTTTCAGCACATGTTGGTATTGACTCATTCAAGAAAAAAAAATTCCAGTGCATAGCTATTAATCAAAATGGTTCATCCTTAGTTCTGCTTCCCTCATAAACCCTCTCTTATGTTTCTTGGAATTCTGATTAACTTACCAAGCTGTGAATTGTTCGTTGGTGTCTCATCTATATAAAAAAAAAAAGAAAAGCATGTGTTATATTTTTAAAATACCTCTGCCTACCTCCTCCCCTCTTGCAACACAAAAGCCAACAGTTGTAGCTTTATTTTAAAAATATATCAGCTCTACTTGCCACATTGACCCGTAGCTTTTAGCATCTCTTTTAAAATATGGACAACAACATTAATTGCATGTCATTGCTTCATTTTTAATATCAGGAGATCTTAAAATATTAATTAATATATGTAATGTCTTGTGGAAAAACAAACCAACACCACATTAAATCAGGAATCTCATCACTGAAAAGGCAGCCAGTTCTTTTGTCTCCTTCAGTAACAACAAAAGCATGAGCACAATGTTATGCATAAGCCCCTTCACTTAATCATATTAAAGAATAGCTCTATAGGAAAAAACTTGAGTTTTACAAGAAAAAATATGTCAGTGACCATAAATTATTACAAAAAAGCTCTTTTTTCCATGTTCATTTTCCTCTTGGCAGTTTCATAGTGGCTTTATATTCAGGGTAACATTTGTATTTTGTCTTCAGTTTTGACGCACTTACCAGTGTCCATTTCAGAATTACATTTCTTGTCACTGTTTTGGGATTTTTTTGAGTAATCTGTAAGCCCAGTTCACGTATACATTTGTTTTGAGCAGCTGTCTCCCAAGCTTAAGTGAGACATCCATCAAAAGCTACATAATTTCAACTTCACAAGCAGGTACCTGCTTTGTTTCCACACAGAGACTAAAGCATTTTCTTCTGTCGACGTCCCTTGTAATGACTTACTTTAGATTGACAAAAAAGAATAAAGTTTCTCTGAAAAGAGCCAAATGTCAGAAATATGAGCTCAGAAAAGCACAGGAGAAGGACTAGCGCTCTTGCAGCAGCAGTATTCAGCTCCTACCCGGCACAGCATCACATCAGTGCAAGCCAGTGCTACACCCTGGGATTCCTCATCCAAAATTTACCTAAATTTTTTTTAAATTGTCCAAAATTATCCAAATTTATCTGAAATTTTTCATATCCAGATAGTTTTGGTCAAGTTCTCTCATGATCTTCCCTCTTTTAGTTCGTTAACTATAGTATTCATAAACCTCCTGGTTCTCATGAGCTTATTTTCACAATAGGAATTGACAGCAGGATTAATTCCCTCTTTCTGATCCAGAAGAAAAAGAGAAATGCAAGTCAGATTGAGGAACTTGCCCATTGCCACTCATGAAATTTGTGACAGAGTTTAGAATTGAATCCCGTTTTTTTCAAGTATTTCCCATTAAACCATCCTTCTGTCAGCATGAGTGGAATTCTCCAAAAGCACACTGTGAAGATGGAGAAATCAGAAAAGGTTTACCCACTCACTTTTAGAATACATCTAAAAAATTGGTTTTGTTTTTTCACTCATATTCATGATTTCATTTAAACAACCTCAACAGTTGTCATGAAATTATAAAGTTGTTTATCCTTTCTTTGAGGCCATTAAACATCCATCAGATCTCTTTGCTTGAAGCTGTGCAGTATTTAAAGGTAATTGATAAGTGTCTTTTTTTTTTTTAAATTGTAAAAATAGCATTCACAGCACTTGAATCATGAGCTATATTACCTAGCAGGGGCTGCTTGTATGAGAAGCTGTATCTAGTTTCCATTCCTTGCCTAAGGCAGCATTACTCCAGCACGCTTGTTTGGCTGAGCAAATCCGTCATTCATTTCCCATGCGTACTCATGCGTGCAACTTTGAAGTTAGTTCTTCTCACTTTTTCTTGGCTAATCAGATGGCAGCAACTCAAACGGGACCACGTGTAATGCAAAAAATCACTCATTTTCATTGCAGAAATGCTGCTCATAACGGAGCCTATTTGTTCTAGAAATGGTCTCTTGTTAGGTGGTTCCCCATTCTGGAGGGTCAGTTGCTCTCTTTGTATACAGGTACAACTACTCGGCATTTAAAGAAGGATTTTATTCTCAAGTTTTAAATTAGTTTTCCTAGACTAGGTTCAGTCCTATTCTAAGCATCCTAAACCTAAGACTGCTGAAATCCGTTGCTTAACTGCAACTACTTATCAATATCTGTAATTTGTAAAACTTAAACAGCAGTTACATAAATTTTTTTCAGAGATCATTTAGAGATGCCTTTTTTTTCCTAAAACAATTGGCAATAAAAATGAAAATCATGGAATTTCACCCTCAATTTAAAGCAGTGGATTTTGGCCCACTGTTTAGAATTTATAATGGTTTTGTCCCATTTCTTATAGCTGAATCTAAGAATAGTGTGCATTAATTTTAAGCCACATGTAGATAAAAACCCAGAAGGAAGCTGGAAGAAATGGTGAATAGAAAGTAACAGTGAATATTCATTATCCATCCAAATTAAATTGCAACAATGAACACAGCACCTTAAATTCTATTATCTCCAGTGAAATCTGACAAAAAAAGAAGTCAATTCACTGAGTCTGGACTTTTATAATGGTCTCATATGCATAACAGTATCCCACAGTGATTTTATTGTTGGAGGACACATGTGAGAGCCAAACAAAAATGCTAGCTCAAAATTTCTACCAAACAAAGTAGTAAAAAATGTAATAAAAAATACTCAGTAGTAAAAAAAATACTCAGCAAACTCACAGACAATTCACCCTTTAAGTCACTGCAAATTTACGTTAACCTGCAAAACAGGTTTCTGAAATTCCTGTAGTCCATAGGGAAAGATTGTTTATTCCTACCACTCCTCGTAATGATGGGGCCAGCAGAGATGACAGCATTCCCAGATGTGCTCTGAGGGCGCCAAGTTGTCCTTCCACCAGTGTCTCTTCTTTCTCTGTTACTGCAGATCTGAGTGGTCAATCAAAACAACCAAAGACTCAGAGTGGAACAGAACTGCGGCCTTTTTGTGCTTCCTGATGTACTGTGAACTCTTTGGTAAGCAATACTACAATTTGATTTTATTTCTAAGTATGCATTAAATTACTTTGCAATAAAAACATCTGCAATATTGCCTAGAAGTGCATCTTATAAATTCCTGGCTTCCCATTTTATTTTGCCTCATTCTGTTTACAAAACTACATTGCTGTTGTATACAAGATCCATCTTATAGTATATTAAATTTTCAGTAGTTAATTTCCCAAAGCTATGTTTATGGAGTTTTCCCCAACAGATCCATTTTGTTTGACAATCCCTATTCTAGCAAGCCTCTTGAGTGAGAGTTTACACATCTTCCACAGAGTTCTAAATAGCCATGACACTCGAAAACAATCCCCAGCACTCTCATCTGGAATTTGCCTTTAACATTTGAAACCTATCATCTACCTTAATCTAGGTAGATTAAGCATGCTTCAAACAAGAGCCTTTCCTTAGTTTCAGCTTCTTGTGAAAGAGCTTCAAAAACCTCAGAACATAAATTGAATGCAAAACAAATTATGTAAATGTGCAACATAAAAATATAAAATAACATACAAAATTTCAGGACTACACTGAACTGACCGCACTTTAAAATTTTAAATGGGAAGCTATTCACTGGGAAACAATGTTGTGCTCTGAAGACATCACAGAATTTTGTGTTTATATGCTTGTTTAAATGTCTCTATTTCCAAAATATATTTGTTGTTTCTCATACTCCTAAAATTAGTTAATTTTAAATAGACACAACCTCAGGAACTTCAACAAAAGAGTAGTTTTCAGATGATAAGGGAGATGATAAACTCTAAGGGGCATGGTATTTTTTTTTCACTACAAGAAACTTTCACAAATTTTCCTTGTCAGTATAACAAGCACTTCCTATAGCTTTAATGTTTCCATAAATTTTACTCTAAGATATTTCTCTTCATCCACTGTGATGATGGATATCTTACTACTATACTAAGAATATCAACCCAAAAGCCATCTCAGAGTTGTTACTTTTAAAAATTAAGGACCACAAAGCAAAGAGGGTTATTTCTCATATATTCAATAACCTGTGTTTTTCAGGTCTAGTATTATTTTATCTCCAGATGACAGCATTTATTTCCATATTCTTTGTTCATCAGTTGGTTCACATTTCTTCAGACACAAAAAACATTCTTACTTCAGTCTCTACCAGTCACTTTCATTCTATGCCATCCAAACTTCCATAACACTTGTATGCAGAACTCCAGTGTGCCTATTTTATATGCAGATAATTACAACTTACTGGCACGAGAAAGGGGCAGTCATCTGCTCTGCACAGCTTCGTCACACAGTGAAGGAAGACCGTGGACATCTTCTGGTTCTTGTGCTTCACAAAGCGAAACACCTCGAAGGAAAACCGGCCCATTTGACTCTTGCCATTTTCAATTATGGTTGTCTGTGGATCCTTGTCACAGCTAGTTTTTGTAGAGAAGAGTGACACTGGGATGAGCAGCTCTGTTAGTATTTTGAAGCTCTTAGCTGAGAATAAGATAGCTTAAGCAGCAAGGTCAACATTTAAGTTCCTTGTAAAAGAACACAGTGCAAATATCTGCAGACACAATCTGCCTGTTAGGCTGCAGCTTCCTGTGGTGAAACACATTCCTACAAAAATATTGTTTTGTTTTGGGGCACCATAGCTATAACCAAAGTACCATTTAATTCCCATGCTCAAGAGACCTGAAGCAAAAAGCAATCAGGTATGCTAACCAATATAGACAGGTAACTCCAAATCAAGACAGTACCTCTCCAAGAGCTGTCACAGGTAAAATTTAATCTGAGACATTGCCAAGATGCTTTTGAAGTTCCAATTCAAATAAATGTTATTACTGGGAGTAGAAGTAGGAGCATCTATTTATATTTAATCATTTGCTTAACTACTTCCCTGGACTGAAGTCTCTGATGTTTTACATCACTGTCATTCACCATGTTCACCTTTGCTAAAATAAAGGCCTGTTTAGCCAATCACTTTAAGCATTCATATTATCTCTAATAGAACTACTTTGGATATATGCTTTTCTACCTTCATAAACTTGGCACCTGCTTCTGTGTTTATGTTCACACACAAAGAAGTTCTGACATGTTATCTATAAGCCTAGCCCTTGGACCTACCTACTAATAATGCTTAAATTTTCCAGGCAGTTTAAGAAACCACCACTGCAGAGATTTATAATTTTTTTTTTTTCTAGAAGGACCAACAAAATAGTGGGTTTGCACAGGACCTACCTGAGGAAAAGATCATATCGAAGATCATCACTAGGATTGCCAGATGGTGTCGTGTAACAGTAGTCCATCAAAACGTTCCATCTGCACAGGGAATAAAGGCACAGGTGAGGGGAACTGGCAGTGCAGGTGGGGGCGGGGGTGTGAGTGAGGTGAGATTAAAGGACAGTACAAAAATGCATACAAACAAGTAATGCAGGCTGTTACAGCAAAACTGAGTTGCTGTATTGAACAGGTCACACACAAGTCATCCTGTTTCTTTAGCTACTTAGAAGATTAAACAGCACAACATAGCAGCAGAATTTTATAAATCAAATCATTTGGTTTCATGTAAGTCAACCACTACACCAACACACATTACACGTCTCAGCAATCACGGCCACATAGGACCAGAAATCAAAACCATCCCACTTTTAAAAGCCCTGGCTTTATTCACTTGGTCCAGCAGAGGTCTTCTCCTAAATAAAAGCAATATAGGATTTAAAGTATAATTCAGGACAACTTTCATAATGAGAAATGCAGCAAAATATGCATTCACTGCCAAGGATCTGACACCCTCCAGCTGAGAGCAGGGATTATTGAACACCAACCATTATTTTGAAATACAAAAAGCTATGAGGAAAGACAGATGCTTCTAAATCAGATAAGTAACAAGAGCTGAAAAGCAAGCAAGACAAGAAATAACACCCTTTATGGTACCTGCCATCAAGGTTGGTTGCTCTTACTGCTGCATATATTTTGGTTTTCAAAGGTAAACCTGTACTTGGAATAAGGAGTTGCTGGCTGTAGGTTGAATCCTGTAAAACAAACATTGCCTCAATTGTAACAGAAATATCACTCCAACGACCCATCTGCATCCAGACTGAGCTCTCAGCAATTTTTCTGACCCTTCTGCGTAGAGCAATCATTTACTTTGTCCTCTGTAAAGGAAGAAGCAAAAAGCAGTGCCAGAGAAATTGCCTACAAGTTTGTCTAAAACACTGCCTTTGGCCCATGCAACAGTCTGAGAGAATACATGACGTAATAAGGTGGTTGGATCAGTGATTAAAGTACAAGAAAACACATCATTCAATGACACTTCAGTTAGTCTCTCAAGGTTTACAGGCAAACATAGGAGCTACTCTGGCTCTCTAAGAGAGAAGCTTTACTGGGTAGTCACACTGCACTCTTTCCCAGGAAAGGTTGCTAAGGTTTTTTAGTGGTTATAACAATGCCATGAGATGTTACATATTTTAAGCTATAGTCTGAGAGAACAAAGACATTCTGTGATGCAAAGGCTAGTTTCTGTGGAAGCTGGCTTGTTGAAAACTACAACAAACATTTTCATTTAAATTCTAGTATTTCAAAAGAGCTAGTTCAAGAAAGCTGCATTCAACATAAAAGTTGGGAATTCCTCATATACTACTATTTAAATGTAGCTGTTTTATTGGGGCCTTTTGTTCAAAATCTAAACTATTTAATGTCACTTTAGCAACAAAGCCATGAAACAGATCTTGTGACAGATATTAATTGAGACCATCAAAATGCATTATCTGGTTAAGTCACCTATGGCAAACACATTGCTATTGCAGATAATGCAGTAACTCAGCATGTTGAGAAAGGTCAAAGCACTCAATACACATGAAAGAACCTGGTAAACAGGATTTCAACCAGGTTCATTGTGACAAACGAGACCATGGCAAGCAGCAGCTGACAGCAACAAGAAGGCTTACACCAGAGACCAAGTGATTTTTTTTTCAAAGATAACAATGCCAAAATTAACAGCATGCCCAATATCTAATCTATGCAGTATCAGAGGCTTTTCGGTAGGTCTGCCCCCTTTCAAATTAATTATTCATTTCTATAACACTTAGCACTGCCATATTCTGCAACTCATTAAGAAGTGCAAGACCCTCATTATTACAAGTCCATAGCTGCTCTTTTATTCTTTAAGAGTAGTTTTTATTCATTAAGACAGACATTAGCAAAAGGTATAAAAGCACGTAGCCACTTAGGCTCTGTGAAAGCCCATTAAATATTTTGCTATTAAAATCTGAGTCTATCATAACAGCTCTTCCTATCTTTCCTAACAATGACATGTACTAGCATCACAAAGTAAATCTAAGCAACATTTTCTGATGGAAGACAGAGGTAAGCTAAGAAAATGATGAGTCAATGTTAAGAAATAACGCTACAGCTAAATTTGGAGAAGACAGGTGCTTGCAGCCAAGAAACCCATCTGTACACATCCCCTCACTAATAGAAAGGGTGGACATGAGCCTGGAGGCCCTTCCAAGAACCAGGACTGTTAACAGGGATCAAGTGAGTCCACAAGACAGCAGGTGTGCAGAGGCACTCCCAACAGGGAAAAATGCAGGCAGTGCACAAGCTGTCCATGCATTTATCCAGCCCTGGGAAGCAAAGCAGAAGCACACATCCACCACTGGAATCTGCCAGCCTTAGCAGTATTAGTCACGACAGTATAGGGCAAATTATGTGGCCGCCATCAGGATGAAAAGACAACACTGTTCATGGTCAGCTTGTAAGTTTACAGGGGTGGGCAGGATAAAAGCACATTTTGGCATGGGATAACTGAGGAAAAAATGTGCTCAATATGAGCATCAATTGCATTTATTCATGCTTGTTCGCTGAATTGGGCCCTGAAAGGCAGTCCACATGCAGTGGTCAGTGCTTGGCTTGACTGAGAAATTTGCCTACCCTCATTCAACCCAATCTTTTTGATCACAGGTTTATTTAAAAATGGGAGAACTATAATCATCATTTGAACAGATTATAGGTTGTTATGTGGAGCTCTGCTCTTTCAAACAAACATGATTTTTTAGAGCATGCCATTGAAAAATGTCCTGCTGCAATATTTATAGCTCATTATGTTCAAAGCATAAAGCATTGACTTTTAAATCAGTTGCATGAATTATAACTCAGCAACAAGACGGCATGAATAATAATGCAAAAAAAATCGGATTCATAATTTACAAAAATGATGCTTGATAGATTGAAAAATTGATATTTAAATCAGGTATTTAAAATGTATGAGTAAAACTTTTAATCAACACAAAAATATAATTTCAGAGATTAATGTTAGGTAGACGTTCTGGAATTTTTCTTGTTTTAGTGTCACCAGCCCATTTTACACGGTAAAAGCTTTTACAATTATGCATATTCAAATTATCTAAAACATAAGGAAGAAGTGTTGGATGAAAACTGTTATAATTATTAACCTGTAAAATCTTTAAAGTCCACACCATGAGGCAACATATGCATCAGGTTATAGATTTGGAACTTATAAATCCTTCACAACATTCACAGATGATCGAAACACTCTGATGAGGCTTGAGCATAAAAATACCCCAGGCAAAGCGCTACAGCTCATTGCTATGGGAATAAGTCTGGAGTAAGTTTACAGAATACTACAGAGTATTCTCTGTTTCAGCACAAAGCACCTATACACACACACACAGAAACATAATAAATGCAAGCAAAATATGCACTCTGGAGTATGATTGTTATGGCTACAATTGATTAGTCATGTGGCACTACTGACTGAAAACCAGAGCTGTAAATTGAGGAACTGTATAAATATAGGACAAAAAGACCGTATCTGTCCTCAAAGACCAGCATATAAATACAAGACAGCAGGTACATGCAAACAAAAAGGAAAAAAGAATTCAGAGATGAAAGAGGCCTGGAAGAAAGGTTTGGCTCACGGGAGGAGTGGGAAGGAAACAGCAAATTATGAAGAGGAATCTATACTTTAGTCTGCTAAAACAGTTTGTATCCACATAGGGCAGAGATTAATTTAGTTCAGGTCATACTGTGTTTTATACTCACATTGTAAAGCAACAAATTCAAAGTGCTGATAAATGTACCATTGTTCTCTCTTACAGAAATAGCAGCTGACGACCTACAACAAAACCAGAAACCAAAAACCATCATGAAGAAAGATTCCTTATTTTTGTTTTTGCATACTTCAGTGGGCTTTATCATTAAAAAACTCAATGAGTCATATCACAAGGAGTTAATTTATGCATTTGGGTTACAAACTTCAGAAACAGGAATTTATAGTGGAAACACTGACAGTCTTAACTATGCAGAAAATAATGGATGCTACTGGAAACATGAATCAGAAAAATAATTAGCAGAAAGGCAAAGTGACAAAAAGAAACTCACTTTACATGATGTACAAGGTTTACTCATGGAAATATTTTCGCTTGCATTCTATATTTACAAGCTTGCAAACTATTTCATAAAGAATTTCTTCCCTTTTTTTTTGCTGCTATAATTTTTCAGAAGAACATCTGAATTTCAAGGGAAATTTTACATTATTGAAGGGTCTCTTCATTACAGCACTTCTTCATAAACTATATTACCTCATATAATGACACTACAGAATTTTCTTTTTCCTTG
Source organism: Donacobius atricapilla (assembly GCA_013397315.1). Lineage (NCBI taxonomy): Eukaryota > Metazoa > Chordata > Aves > Passeriformes > Mimidae > Donacobius > Donacobius atricapilla. The sequence goes on from WBMY01002657.1 coordinate 1,332,323, forward strand.
CAACACTTCTTATGGGGCTTTTCCCTGTCCCTTTACACTTAAACAGCCAAAAATTGCTGTTCTGGCATGCACATATACATGCTTACACAAACACAGGGATGAAACACGAAGAAATGAAAAAGCACACTTACGAAGCGAGCTGGGTATTGTTAACCAAGTACTCCAGTGGGTAGCTACAGCTAAATTTGTACAGAAGCCCAGGCAAATAGCTGATAATCGTTGGTGGGTCTGGTGTATCAATATAGCCTGAAATATTACCTATCTGTACCACTGAGGTATTTCCATAAGCATTGATACCTCGAGCTGAGGAAACCTATTGAGGAAGACAGAACATATCTATTAGCTAAAGTTAACTGTGGAACAAAAAAACCTTAAGGACACTGATGGTAATTTACCCTGAAATATCTCCACCAAAACCTTCAAAAATTGATTTAGTTTAATAACATCTTCCCTGTGATCTGTTTTTCACCTCCCTGGAATCACGCATATAAAATTTACAAGCTGTATCCCTGTTCTTAGGACAGACCTAAGCAACATCTGAAAAGAATTATGAATCTTGGAAGCATATTTTTTGGTACGTACTTTTTTTCTCTACATTCCCAATGAATCCATGCGACTTATTGGGAAAAATTAAAGCAATTTTTCTATTACAGTTAAAAAATATTACCTTACAATGAGCTTCCATATCCAATAAGAAGGCCAATACACAAGCAATTTCATTCACAGAAACAATATACTCTCACTGCTGAGCTTTGGTTTGGACACATCAAAAATAAGATACTTTATAAGAAGACACAAGCCAAATAGTTGAACTTGAAGTGTGTGGCTTTGTTTATATTATACATTTCTAATTCTTAATTAAAAAACTATAGACGGTCAGAAATTACAGAGCTGAAAAGTAATACAAACTTAATGCCAATGCAACCTAAATTGCATCCATGGGCACGTGCTATTCCGTGTTGCTCACAGTGGGCAGCGCCTGCAAAGCCACACAGTCCTCAGGAAAACTCAGGGACACTTCCCTCCTGGTATCAGCCCAGCCCCACTCCATCTGTAGCTGCTGATCTGAATAAAGGAGTGGTTTAAAAACAGCTGAGAAGCAGCACAAATTCCTTTCTCTGCAGGCACATACCCTACAGGGCAAATTAACATGGCATTGGACTTCTACTGCAGCACTTTTTTTCTATATAGCTGTATTAGCAAAACAGATGTTCTCAGTAGCTTTAAAACACATGGCTTCTTAAAAAACCATTTCATTATGGAAGAACGCTCCTGAGGTGCACATAAGTTGTAATCTTTTGCAGTAAATAGCACAGGACACACAGCAGGAATTTTGATTTCTTTGTCTACCAAAAACACAACTAAAAGACAGAAGCGGGCATGCATTTTGCCCATAGCATACTTAGTAATTTTATAAATGGCACAAAAATGTTGGAAATAGACTTTTCCAGGACCTGAGTTTTGCCTAAACAGTACAGGCTAAAGTAGTACAGTCTACTATAGCTTTGTTAACTTTCTCACAACCCGACAACATAGAAAGCTGAGTCTGCTGCATTACAGAAAGACGGGTTTTACACAAATTCTGCCTGAACCGTTGTCTTTCCTTTACTTTTCTTGAAAATTAGCTTGAAGGTCTTTTCTGTGAAACACTGCCAAGAAATGCAGGGGACTGTAAAACTCCAGTGTGGGGAACATGATAAGAAATGCTCCCTGCTCCTTTTTTGTCTTCATTTTGGGCACAACATGAATAAACAGAGAGGGTGGGGGGAATATTTTTGGTTATTTTTAGCAGCTGCTACTTTGTCTTTGTATTCAGTGCAGCCTTTTGGGGGACTTCATGGGGAGCTCCAATCATTTGGATTTATGACTGAGGTCGGGCTGGGGAGAGGGGGGGAGGTGTCCTTTTGCTTTGTTTTTTAAACATCAAACTCTTATGATCATGATCAAATAGCAAGTTCAGGGAGTTTACAAGGTGGCCAGCTACACAGGAACAGGAAGAAGTTGCTTCCTGGAAAATTCTTCTACTGCAAGTCATGGGGGTGCTACAGTTGGAAAAGAGGGTCTTTAATTGGCTGAACTGGTTTCTTTGCGGAAATTTTAAAAGAAAACTCTGCCTAAGGCAAAGAGGTCACAGAGCATATCAAACATTTCAGCAAAATTATTAGCAACAAAACAGGGGGTTTGTTATAAAAACTGACAGGGATCAAGTACAAGTAAGAATTCTAGAGAGAATAAAAGCCTTGAAAATAATACATTTTTAAACTTGTTTTTTAAAGTTATTCAGAGGTAGTTTGATATCAGTCAATGTGATACACATGAACTGTGAAACCCTCCACTTCTGCAAAATCTAAGGCATGATCAGCAAGCTTTAGAAACACCTTGGAAAAATCTCATTCTTCCATCGAATAAATACTTAAATTAAAATTATATTTTCTAATCAGAGGACAAATGTGTGTCCCACCATATTTTCTTAATAATAATCAAGATTATAAGTTACCAACATTCTCTGGGTTTTTTTTGATGTATGCAATATGTTTCTAACTGGGTAAGACAAAGTAAATATTATCTATGAAAGATACGATGCTGTCAAGAACATTCACTTGATCCTATGTATACATAGCCATGCTATAATTTCACTTTGACTTGGTCTTACCACTAAAGTGTTTCCACACGATTCCAGAGTACTCAGATTGATGATGAAAATGACCACTGCTGGAAAGGTGTTATTATTGATGAAGCCCCTGCAGTGGGCATCCCCGTGTTTCCCATTCAGCGCCAGATCTGTCTCAGAATAACCAGAAAAAAGGACTGTGCAAAAATTTATCTTCATTGTAATTGTCTGTACTCCACAGAAAACATTGATATCTCGCTCAGCTGCAAGAAAAATACAGGGAAAGACATTGTAAGAAGATTTGAAGTAATCATCATAAAACTATTGTAGCAGTTAGTCTAGCGGTGTGACTTCCAATCAAATAAAATTTAGATTTCATTGCAGCAAAATATTAGAATATAAAGGTAGGAATTGTATTAGTCTGAAGAATAGATTTGATTCTATCACTTTACTAAAGAAAAAAACAAGAATTAATATGGTAACATAATGTAACCAAGAAAGAAATACATAAATCCTACAGCAAATCTTATAGTAGCACATTCATAAAATGAAACACTGCAACAGAACAGAAAACAGCAAGTGGTTAAATATTTGGAGTCTGATTAAGCAGCCCCCTCTGGAATAGAATTTTCCAGCAATTTGGAGAAATTGAGAAGGCCAAGCTCTGCCTCCCAGCCGACTCCAGCATGGAAACTGGCTACATTTTTTCTGAGTTGTCTGGAGTCCACTTCGTATGAGATCACAGTCTCAGGCTGTGCAGACTTTGAAATACAAACAACAGCATATCAGAGTAATTTATTAAGATCTCTCTCAAGTTGGTTTTTCCTGGGTTTTTGGTTTGGGTTTTTTTTTAAGAACCATCAACTTGAGCTTTAATGAAAAATCAGTTGGCTCTTGAAAGACAATGATCAATACCACAAAGCATCTTGCAATCTTTCATTCTGTGTATTATGACAACATAAAAGACCTAGAAAGCAGCAGCTGTTAAAACTGATCAATTTTTGAACAGCAAAAAAGCCATCTTCAGACAATTTGACCTTTTATTCAAACGTTCTGAAGATTTTTATGTACTGAATGGAAAAGCATCAGGTTCAGATATAGCCACAAGCAATAGATTGTTTTGCTTTAAAGCTCAAATATTGCTTTTCTTTAAGGTCTTCTTTGCCTGTAGATGGTTGGGGGGCTGTTTCCCCCTAGTGCTTTACAAAAATACATAAATACATACTGCATTGAGTTAAACACAGACATTATTCCTTTAGAGAACTAATTTATTGCATCTGCCTAAAGATTAAGGGCTACTAAAAATTGTAGAACAACTTCAGTCAATACTGTACCATTAAGCCTGCTAAAATGAATTGTTTCACTGTGTAGTCACAGCAGAGAGGAAATGAAATTTCCATTACAATGAACTAGTTCTTCCCCCATGGTACAGGAGCACAAGCAGTTTAATTTAGACAGCTTTAATGGTGGCTTTCAAGCCAAAACAATCAAGTGCAGAAAATAACAGGCCAAACTGAGTCCTGAGCTAATGCCATGATAAATGTTACTCACTGGGTGTAAATTTGGGCTGAAAGGTACTGCAGGCAAGACAGGAGTTGGAATGATTTGGCATGAAATTCTCCTGGTTTGTACACAGTCATAATCCCACTAATGTGACGCACAAAGATCAGGAAGCAGCATGCCTTGGTTTTCACTGCAGGAGGACTATTGCGATCCATTTAATGAGTGTACTAAGGTAGAGGGGCAATACAAAAAGGGGAATGGCAAAGTGTACATTTATGCTTCCTTGGACTGATGCACGAACAGTCAGATTGTAACAAATTGCAGGATGTAACAGAGTAGCTCAGTTAATTTTATAACTCACTTCAAGCCTTTTCAAAAAGCAGAATAATAACTTAACCAATTAAGTTACCATTACCGCTTGCAAAATTATCATTTGACACTATGGGAACTGAAACCATACCATACAAAATCAACTTTTGTATGATACAGGAGGATAAACAACCTTTTCAGACTTAACCTTTTCTGCCCACTATTTCATGAGGAAGTATTGCTGCCAAATTAGTCCATTCTGGAAATAAAACATTTTTTGTTCAGAAATTTATCTGAAGCCAGTCCTAAATAGATCTAATTCCCCCCTAGATGTTACCTAGCTCATTCCTTGACAATTTGGGAAGGTAAATATTATTCCTATATAAGTTAAAAGAAACAAATTTAAAAAATAAGTATTTGCATTCCTGCATTAAAAGCTTCTGGTTTTCTGAGTCAGAGGAGCAATGGTTTGAAGGTTAGGGCACCCAACTGATGAAGCCTTGCGTATAATGGCCTCTCTGTCACAGTTTCCACACAGGCAAACCACTTGGTTTCTTTCTGACTCAAGTCACACAAGCTGTGTGATAGCCAGCAGTGCTCATGGATGTCTCTCAAGCAAGAGAGTAAAGCTCAACAGGTACACAGACCCTACAGTAACAGAGACCATCTTGTGGGCTGAGTCATGGGGGCAAATGCTGGGAGCTCCACTGCCCACTTCCTCTCTGTTACCCCTCCACACACTGACAACTTACCCCAGGGCAGGCAGCAAAAAAAAAAACCTCAGAGGACAAGAGTTTTCCAGAGAACACCACTCATAAACGTCATTCCATCAGAAGAGTAATGAAAAGACATGTAGTTCAAAACCAGTTTCTCCTTATGAACCTCCTCTTTGATCAAATCAGTGCTTTGATACTGAATTAAAATGCATAGTATATGTGAAAAAGCTGCAACATTTCCTCAGTCCCAACTAAGTTCTCAACATGTACTTATGACAAGAACCTCCTAAATCAAAACTGCATGTCCTGACTGGAGACAGACTGCTATGGCTGTATGCCGCAGAAGCCTTCTAAAAGCTATGCTTCACTGCAATGCAGAACTAAAGCTTTTCCTTATGTAAGCTCTCTGAATGATGGCAAGATCTAACCTAATTATATATTCTCTAGAACACATCTAGCTTTTGGTACAAAAAAAAGTCTACCAAAAATGGGACTATTTTTCCTTCATTCCTGATGACTACTGCATACCTGCACTCAAAAGTAAACCTGTAAACTGCAGAAACAAAAGTTCTGTCTGATTGTCATCCTATTTATGCAGCACCATTCCTATGCAAGAAGTCACCTAAGCAATGAATGATAAAAGCACAAACAAAAGAAAAATGGATGAGCTCCATGGTTCCTCTAGGAAGGTTTCATTTGTCCTCTTTGTTGAAGACAACTTCTGTTTCTTATCAACTTTTAAGAAAAAGAGGAGACAACTTCAGCACCCAGTGCTTGGGATTCCAGCTGACAGCAATAAAGACTCCTTGTGTGGAATAAATAAGGAACAGGAAGAAAACCTATCCATAACCAGATTCTGTGAGTAGTATCGCAGCCTGGAAGATACTGGTTTTAAAATGCTCTCCTTTCTGACCTCTTTCTCACCTCTTCCCTTACATCTGAACCCCAAGGGCCCTGAGGCAGCATCCCCAAAACCACAGCCTGAGCCAGGTGCTGGGGAAATCAGAACAGGAGGAGTAAGCCCCTTCTCCCTGCAGAGGCTCTCTCACCCATCTTCAGCAGCCTCTCAGCTCCACTAGCCCCTGCCCATTACATAGCAGACCCTTCTGCATATTGAAAATAACACCTGTCAAAGTTGAGGGAAAAGGGGTTCCTGGCTTTTGCCTCCATCTCAGATGCACAACTAACAAAAAATTATTTTTATTTCCTAGCTCTCAAAATCAATAGTAAGTCTGTTGATTAAATCCCGGACTTTGAGTCTTTGCTGCCTTAGATGACAAATGAGAAAACACAGGACTCTGCTCTCAGCTCCTATGGTCAGTGAGGGGGTGATTAGAATTTACTTTAAAAAAAAAATCTATTTACTTGTAACCTAGACAGATTTTCTCCTAAGTCAATGAGATTTGGCAGACATGGAATCTGATACGACTCATTTTTATGAGGCAGAACTGCAAGAGGCCCCTAAATACCGTCAGTAAGAGATGAATTCAATTCACAGGTATCACATTGCAAATAAACATTGCCCTGAGCAGGTACAAAAAATGACCAGGCAAAAATTTTAAAACACAGAAAGAAGAACATAAACTTCCCTCTATCTGTTGAAAACCTCTCAAGAATCCAGAAAGAGGAACCAAAAAACCCACAGTTATATGAGAAATTCAAAAAGGTAGCGCTGAAGCAGGTGGGCAAATTTCATTCACACTTCAGAGGCAAGCCTGTAAAAATCGATGCTAAGAAGGGGACTATATATATATATTTATTTATACATTTATATTTATATATATATAATATATATATAATAGAAGGGGAATATATATACACACACAAATAGCTTGTGAAATACCCAGCTAAACTGATTTTCTCAGGAATGGAGACAATATATTTAATCTTCTTTGTATGTCTTATTTCTCTATTCTTCAGGTTCATATTGATTAAGTGGAAAAGAATCAAACCCACTGTTGGTCCTTATGTCAGCAATACACCTAGCAGTGTGATAGTAACACAGGAATCAATGAACAGACTTTCTGCCTTCTGCTGACTTAAATTTAATAAAAGAGCTGACCCTTCCTGAAAAAAAAAAATCAAAACTTTTATTATTCAGAACACAACAACAGGAAAGGTATTACAGTGTAATACTACACTGAGTGTTCACTACTGAACCATTCAATTCAATCACTATCTCAGAAAAACAAGATGTGAGAGAGACAGTATTCACAGCCTTCTTTTTATTATTATTATTCTGCCCAAGATACAACTGAAGCAGGAAGGGTACGCAATGTAATAGAAACTAGAAGGATCTTTTCCCTGAGTAAACCCTGATATCATGCCACTAAGACTGACATTTCATTTCTATATCTCATTGTATTAACAGCTCTGAACATCCAATGTCCCCAAAATTACTTCATTCCCATTTTCTTAGAGGAAGGATAATACATCATCCATAGACATAATACCATTGCTTCACCTGTTCCTAACCAAGGACTTAATGTTGATGTGAGGCACTAAAATTTTGCCATCAAGTTAATTTTGCTTAAAATAGATACATTTCTTTATTTTACTAAAAAGATATAACTATACTCTCTTACCCAGGAAAAGAAAACTTTGAAACCCAAACATGAAAGAAAACCCAGTTAGAAGTGTGAGAGTGTTAAATCTATAGAGAACATTTACAACAATATAAACTCTGGTGAATGTCTTGGACAGTTTAGAGCTCTGGCAAAAGCAGGTCAAGCCCCTCTGGTGTGAGGAGAATTGTTTGCCTTGCTACCAGGCTGAATTTGACCCATTGTGCAATTAAGAAGAAAGTAAAGTGCAGCATTAGGCAAGTTCATTGTCACAAAAACAGTTAACACTCACTTAATGTGGAGTCCTACCCCCAGGCTTTAGACAGATTTAAAGCTCTGTATTTAAAAATAAGCACTGCTTTGAACCAAGACAATAAAGAAACCATTAGAAAAAAAAAAGTCTATTAAATACTTACCAGGAAACCTGCTATGGAGGTTAGCATCACAGTTGTATCCATTGAACTGAGCAATCACTGGAAGCACTTTAATCGTCAGCAGGAGCAGCAACCATACCTGTTCCATTGCAAAACCTAGCAAAACATTAAGTGGTTATTACACATCTGTTCGCTGCATTAAAGATGCTTACTGCAAACATTGTATCGCTCGGGAGGCGAAGGTCTCCAGCAAAGGAACTGGAGATAAAGCTCACTAGCTTGTGGGAAAGAGGTCACAGACAGCAGGGCCCATTTCTCTGTTCCTGAGTAACGTGTAATTTCTATAAACTTCTACAAATTCTAATCGTAACTTGTGGCAAAATGAAAGTACTCAAGGATAATAGAAAAGAAAAAAAAAACACTAAAATATATTGATAGATTAGAATTGCTTCAATATTTAAATTCCAACTGTTTTTTTGACATTGCAGTGTACAAATTCCTTGAGAAAGATGTCTTGGCTAAAATAAAACTATTATTCCAAGTCATGGAAAACCATGGAGATAAACGGTTAGCTCAGCAATGCTCAGCTCAAGATCCTAGAATAAAAATCAGTTCACATCTACTTACCAAATATTTGTTCTTTGCAGCACAAATGCAATTAAATTGAGCTTACACAAAGAGCTGGTACAGACACTTGCATCTACTTGAATTGTATCTGGCAATCAGAACACATGAATTTCTAGTGTTCTCGGTAAGGAGTCCTTGTCCAAGGAAAGTTCCAAGGCGTAATACCTGTGGTATTTACCACAGCCCAAAAAAACCCCCAAATTCTTATACATGTCTGTCAAAAAGATCCAAAATATTGAAACTTTTGTCAGTGAATCAAAGGGCACTAATTTTTTGTTTCGCTTATTTAGTTTGTTTGTTTGTTTGGGGTTTTTTATATGTGTAAGATTTTGTCATTCTAGAGAATACAGCTGCTGATGTAGACCCCAAATGTAGCAATGCTCTCCATTTGCCTAGACAGGAACTCCGCAATTCTAAGATTTAGGAAACTGCTCCCTCTAAGACTACAGATCACCTCTCTCCAAGGGGATAAGGAACATGTGAAAACTCCAGATATCCAGAACACCTAAATGCAGCCATACCTGGCATGGCAAGGGACTGTCCTGCATTGCTGAGAAGAGCTGGCCGCAGCACATGGAGAGAACATTCGAAGCAAATCCTCACTCTTTACTGGATCTTTCAAGGCTACACAGCAGTCTGAGCTACTTCTCAATAATGCAACGGTTTTCACTAATTTTCAAACCATGCTCATTTAATGCTCTGCGTGGAAAGAAAGACCCTTAGAGGACACTCCCACATGCTTTGTCAATGAACAGATCAACAAAACACAGACCCAAAGGCAAAGGTATGTCCAAGTGTACAGTCAATGTTCTGTGTAGTTCTGCTTGGAAGTACATGGAATAAAACACAGAACTGGAAACACCAGCTTCCAGCTAAGCATGCACATTGGGGAAGTCAGGTGTAACTTTTGCTATTATCACATCCACAAGCAGATCTCCCACCTAGTTCTTCACAACTTCCTCAATGTGTAAGTTACAGCAACAATGCAACCTCCTTTTTGTTTCAGGTGGATACTAAATTCTAAACAAAAGCACTCCTTGACCCTTTATGCACTTTCTGTTAGATTCCTGTGGATGTTGACAGCCCTTGAAGAAATGTTGATGAAGAATTGTGAAAATATAAGAAAGAAAATAAAATTTTCAGCTGGGTTGCTATGAAACCTCTATTTTCATGATCTCTTCACCCTGTCCATCACTCTCAAATGGAGAAGCACGGCAGTGTTTTGCTTGTTTGTTTACTGTGAAAATTCATACGTTATTTTGAAGGAGACATCTTTTCCTTCAGAAAATTGGCATTTCTCCAGTGTCCTGGAGCCTTACCTCTGCTTGTACAGCAGTTACATTGATAAAGTGGGTATTACTGTTCTCTTGTATGTGGGCTGGCTTCTGATGTCCATTACAATGGGATATATCAAGGGCAATTTACCAAGATCTAAATCTGAGTTTAATTTTCTAACACCCACAGTGGTTTTCTGCTAGCAAAAAAATACTATTTGAAAAGAGTTTAATGAAAGATGCCACTGATAAAGCTGTAACTATTATTTTAGATGAAGAGCAAAACTTCACAATAAATTCTAAAATTTTAATTATTAAACATAACTTACACTGCTGCATTTTGGAGGAAGGATAGATGATTGCTAAGGAACAAATCTGAATTAAGACATTAAGTATTTATAGCGTTATTTCTCTAGCTGTATTCAGAACAATTCAGATCTTAACACAACCAATAATGTCCTACTTGCTTTCTGGCTATTAACTCATCTGCATACGGATCAACATGCAGATCCACATCACCAGCTGAGCTGGCTCCTGCTGCTTTTGGTTAAATAAGATAGGAATATGCATTATTTTTCATTTCTTATGAGAACTGAAGGGCTAGAAAGCACCCTGAGAGGCCAACATCACTGATCTGTCCACCCCACACACAATTAAGGCAGCCATTGCTGCTTCTCCAGCCTGGTCTTAAAGGCCCCTAGCAAGCTATTTCTCCACAGAAATTTCTAAACTTCAGCCCCCCAAATGTATAAGGCATCACAACCAAAAGGTTTGTACCATACTGATATGGCTGACCATTTAATACAATTGTAGAAGCAAAAAAGTTTTATCAAAATAGTAACAGGTACATGATATTAATGCTGGCATATGAATATGAAACTAAAAATCCATGTACAAAACTGTAAGATAGCATGCAAGTGCCAGGAATGGGATGATTTATAATCCAGGAGTTAAATTCATGAGGAAGATATCTGCCTTTTTTTTCTTTGTTTAGTATGAAATCCTTAGTAGATCTTTTCTGAGGAATGCAGCTCTTGATAGTTTAAAAAAAAAAAAAAAAAAAGAAAGAAAAAGGGGGGAGCTTCTTTGATCTAAAACAAACATATTTGGCTGTTAAGAAGACTTCCAGGATGAAAAAGATGCCAACACATCCTGCAAGGGAAATCTGACCCTTTCTGTTCATTAAACTCTTGAACAAACCTGTATCATGTTTCACTGATGTACCAAGACTCATGCCCTACTGTTCTGTGCTGCACATCACTGAAGAGTACAGAGAGGTCAACACGGAGTCCTCACTTTAATTGTTATCACTTCACAAAGCCCTCGTCCCTGCTTTGATAAACTTCACCATATCAGTAAACCTGCAGAGAATTCCCAAGTAATGATGTTTATGATTTAAACATGACAAGTTTTGCAGTCAATTTAGGAATTTAATTCCCCTGAGAAGCTGTAGTTTGATTTAAATTCCCTCTTCTTTCTTCTGTCATGACCTGCTATTCATTTTTCTTCCTTCTCATCCTCTCTAAAAAGATCTTCAAAAATTTTCCATTGTCAACAGCATTCAGTGATTCAGCCCTACATTTTTATTGAAATGCATTTGTGAGGCAGTTGAGACTTTTGAGTACATTGTTATTTTGAATATTCTTCCTGTATTTTATAAGAACTTCCTATAATCAAGCAGCGGCTTGTTCTCTATTTTCAATTCACAGGGTGTGGCAGTTGAGCAGAATAATATGGTGATATTTTTGCCTTCTGACTGGGTATGTCTTTCAAAAAGAACTGTTAATAGTAATAACAAAAATTTCTGAAAGAAAATTATAGATGTGATGAGCACATAATAAGCTGGTGACATTTATAACTGTTTTCATATATACCTAGTAACTGCATAAATGTTGTCTAGCAATGCACATTAGGTACCGGCAAGTAATGGAACATTACTCCTGCTCATAAAAATATTCTCAAATTATCACTACATAGTTCAACAAGAGCATCTCAGTCACCTCGTGACAAAATAGCCCCTTGTCCTTCCGGCTTGCATTCATCTTTCTGCCACACTTACTTCTGCGTGTGCACCCAAGATGTGAATAACTGTGAAGTACATTTACTGTGCCACTCTCAGGTCCTCCAGAGCCACTTTGCTCCTAAACAGACACAAGATTGTTTGCCATCACAAACGTAACCCAGGGAACAAAAACCAAAGAATGTCTCTCTACCTCAAGTTCTTCAGTGGAACTTTCTCTTTTAACTTGTATATCCTATTGAAATAAATTATCCAGATCATTTTCACTATTGCCTCCACTTTATATGCTTGGGTCTTACAATGGAGATAAAACAGGACTTGGATCTTTACAGCAAGTGTTTTAAAGATAAGCCTATCAAAAGATGATAATTTCCTTTTTTTTTTAAGACTTCTTATAGAAAAAAGGGCAACTGACATGCAAAGAAGTTTAAGACACATTTCAACAGCAGAATTTCTGTGTTTGTGGATCATCTTTGATTTTGAGACTTTGAAACACTTATATCTTTTTTTTTAGAGTATTCTGTGATTTCAGACCCCATAGGGCCATCACATTTCTGACATCTAATAAAACCTGCAAAATGGAAAAAACAAATATATACAGACACGCACACACACATATATGTACATGACAAATGCAAACACACAGAGGCACACTCATGTACCTTGAAGTTCACCAGTTTCCTATAAAACAGAACTTATGAATAGCCTGTATGTTGCCAAAATTACAGTATTTGGGGGCTCACAGGAAATGCAATAATTTGACATATATGAGGAACTAATAAAACTGAGAACGTCAGAAATCAGGGCACCTCAGAATGTACAAACCCAGCTGATTTTTCAAATATGGAAAATGTGAAAATATTTTTGTTTTAAATAAGTAAACTACTCTCTCTCATAGCTATTCAGAACACAGCAGCTGTGGACTGAATGAGAAAGACCATGATTTAAAAACAGACATTTGTTGGGCAGAGACTTGCCTTCAGCATCAATTATGTGGCCCCAAAATGACCTGTAAGTATTTTCTAGTCATATTTTCCCCCTCAATTCTTAAGATTTATAAACAAGAATCGTGAATTAGCTCCATAATATATTAGATTTGTAATTAAATATTAGGTCAAAGCTTGAAACAATTCCTTAATAAAAAGTCTACCAGAATCAAACAGCAGTTTTCCCTGACCAATTCTAAGTCATAGCTAAAGTCCCAGATACCAAGATGTTTTGTCAATCAAGTAGGTGTCCGTACTGCCCAAGGAAAATGAGACTGGAGAAAAAATTTTTGCTGTTTTTGAAAAACAAAGCATTTGCTTTGGTTTGAAAGTTTAAAAAATTCTAGCGTAAGTTAAAAGAATTTGGACTTATTCTCAAGTCTTTTTACAATAATCTCTTTCACAGAACAAAAAAGTTAAAGGGTCTGAGAAAGAGATGTTAAGTTTCCACAAAAGGAAGCACATCAAAATCATTAGACTTCAATCTGAAAGGCCTCAAATTTTTTACCAGCACACTACAATGGGCAACTCATATTCATAATCATAAAATATTTATGTGGAAGCCATACCTAGTGTGCTTATGAATTGAAATGAAATAATCATTTTAAATCCTGCTGAACACCAAAAGGCTGAAAACCTACATCTGCATCCAGAATTCACAGCTTGGTATTTTTTGTCAATCTTATTACTGTAGTGAGAAATAAATGTGTATGTTGGGTAAATAATAGAAGCCTTACAGCCATGCAGAGCTCTTGAATCTATAAAATCAGGTGTGTTTACAGAGAGGCACTAGCACAGGTCCATCTGGAGCTTCATCTCAGAACCTCAGATAGGCAAAAATCCAGCTGAGATGATTTTTCTGCCTGCCTAATGACTATGGAAATTTAATTGGTGTACCATACTGCCAATAATCTGTTTAAAAAAAAAAACAAACCCTACCTTTTAATACTTCAAAACATTCCTAATAAACTTTTAAACATTGTACCTTAGTATACCTGTATGTCTTTATTTTTACAACCAATCCTTGGACGCACTGAGAGTTTTTTTAATTTAGTCTGAAAAGAAACTAAGTTAACTGCATATTTATAATGTAAGAAGAGAACGAGTGATCAGGTGAATACTATGCCTTTATTAAATATTTCCAAATTTATACAAAGCAACATAACATCTTCCTAGGAGACAGACTACTGGGAAAATATAATTATAAAAGTATAAATAAATCTTAACAACTATTTGTTGAACAAGCCAGAGATCTTGCCTTACTAGGTCTATTTAAATTTATTCACTTGCAGGTGTTGCAGTCATGGAGCAGACTCTTTACCAGCTACTCTGTGCTAAATAACAGATTTATCCTAGTGTTTCCTACATCCACTAGTGAAATAATCTTTTTCAAATCTGATATCTTCCCACTACACTGGTTCATATTATTTTCGCCATAGCTATGCTTAGTGATAGAACAGTTGAATTTTAGTTTGAATATTGCCAGAATATTTGCTTTGCAGTCCCACAAAAGCAGCCTCAACAGTGTATTTATATCTCCCTTTCAGACATTTATTTTAACATGCTAAGAAAATGCTAGCATCTTTCAAATCATGCTAATAATATCATACAATAAAAATACATAATTATGTATATGAGAGATAAGCTAAAAAATCTAAGTCTCTGTTTGAAATTATGTTTTCAAATTCATGGTCCACAGATACTTCAATAAAATGTGAAAACACAAATTAGCTTTAAGTTCCACATATAGAAATGCACAAAATGACATCTCCTGAGCCTCACAGAAAACACTCATTTCTATTCCATTCTTCCAACCTGCATGAACTAGCCAGTGTTTCCCACAGGACATTTGTGCAGATAAAAAGCACAGAATGTTGACAGTGAAAGCAGATTTGCGAGGAGAGCTGGTCTTAAGGAAGCAATTTGTAGCCAAGGCCTTGGACCCGAATTAAACAATTTTGAACAGATTATCCTCTCACTTTCACACTCTTCATATTGTCTACTGCATCAGAAAAACTTTGACATCAGCAAGATAGAAATGTACAAAAGGTACAATGAGAAAAAGGATAGTTAAAAACAGTATAAGATTTGGAGACTATTGCAGTGAGTAGCCTGAAAAGATCATTTCAGTTCAAATTTGGATGTGCTTGACAAATCAAGACCTCCTTTTAATCATTAGAATTCACATAATTTGGCTTGTTGTGCTCTGCTTTTCTTTAATTTTGTGGTTTATAGTTAAACTCCTTAGTGAAACTTCAGTGGATTCAACTGAAACACCAAAACATAAACCAACCAAAAACACTGATAGATTCCCTGTTGAGGTCAGTGCATTTCTGACTCACATCATAAAACTAAAATAAAAATTATGTTGCATTTTCTTTATTTTACTTCAGCTACAAAATACTATAAACAAGCTGATTACAAAACAAGAGCCGTCAGATAAACACCAGCTGTGCCACATTCACTTACAGACTGGCAAGCACATATAGAAGCATCTGTAATGAACAGAACTACAGTATTTAAGATACTGTCTAATTAATCCAATAGTGAGAAAAAAAATGGGACAATTTAGCTCTATTGCAGCTGGTCTACATCATGTTTCTCTTTCACTTTCAGTGGAGACACTGCAATTTGACAATCACTGAGATTAAATAAAGTCCAGGATCACCTTGAACTGAAATACAAAAGTAGAAACTCTGTCATGTCCCCTGCACAGGTAGTGTACAAAGACTGTCCCTAAAACCTGGAACTAAGAGACTCTTCCTAAGCTTAAATACATTCTCTACACATGCACATTGAGCCTACAGATTTCCTTCTCAGATCACAGATCATTATGGGGGTTCCATCAGCTAGCAAATTTACAGAGACTGTCAAATCATCTGATATAGGCCCCTGAAGTGTCATCACATTCTACTGGCCTTCAGTTGCCTCTAGCCATGGTCTGGATTCAAACACATTGATCTAGTGATGAGATGTTCTTAATCCTATTGCCTGACCTCAGAGCCCTGCAATCGCATGAGCAGATAAAGATCTAAATGAGTATCATTCTACTTAATTACTCTTTTTATGCTTTTGAAGAGAGCAATATAAATATAAATATTCAGTAAAATAATGCTTGATGTCACTAGCAAGTAAATTATACTGCGGCCATCTGTTTGCAGCTTGAAAAGTTACCAGTAAAATAAGACTTCCCTGACAAAAAGCACCAAGAGTTTATGTCATCATGATTACTTCAATTTCCTCACTTTTAGAAACAACAATTCAGCAGTAAGGATGTAGGATAATGCTGCAGTAGAGTACAAGCTTATCTAATCCATTGAAGTTAAACAAATTTGTAGTAAATAATGCTGCTAATATCTTGGTCAAAAAATGTATGTAATACCACAGATTTTGTAAACTGCAAAATCAAAGTGATTCTGTTCCCAGATTTATATTTACAAAGAAAATCTATTTCTATTGTGAAACAGAAGAGATTCACCTATGGTTATTTCTTTCATCATGTTTCAATTCCATGTTGTAGCCATTTGGGACTTAAAACAAGATCTGAAGTAATTTTTGAGCCAACCTGTAAAACAAGCCCAAGGGCTACTGCTTAAGATCTAGCTGAAAGGAAAAAAAACAACATGCACTGGTAAAACCATTCTTTGATCAAGAATATGCATGCAGGGCCAGTATTCCTATCTTCTGCGGCTCTTAAGGATTCCCCCCCTCCGGGACACAAGGCAATTATAGTAACTATGTCAATTTGGACAGTATCAGTTCATCAGCTTAACCCAAGACTTGATTTCAAGTCCCCACAATCTTCATTGAAGAGTGTATCGCTGTTATTATTACTTTAAAAGTAAACAAAGGTGGTGCAATTACCATGTCCAGTCAGCTTTGTGACCGGAAACAATGCAATTTCCAACCAGTGAACTCCTGTCCTTCAATTGCAGTGGAGCCAGATAAGAAGTCCTGTTTATCAAAATTTTCCTCCATCAATGCAATGATTGTGGGAACGGGCTGACTGACACCACAAGTTGGATAACATCATCTCCTTCAAGCAATTGACTGTTTCCCTCCTGAGAGCAACACGAGTGGGTTTGACATACATTGATAGCCTCCACGTTGCACAGGGCTTATAACCTTCCTCCCCTAGCATTAACAGCACAAGTCTGGCCTGGGTACCTTTAGGCAAAAGCTGAGTTGCAAAAGTCACTCACAGTTGGATGCTAACGCCTTCCTGTTTACACCAGCCATTCCCTGCATACTTCTTCCCCAACAAACTACCACTGAGATTTCCTGGTGAGGTCAAATTTGTCTGACAGGTGATAAAGAATTTTCTTTTAAAAGTAATGAATACTGCGATATTAACCAATATTTCAGTAAGTTCTAGTTGGTTGACATGGTGGGCACTTACCAAAATCCCCTGTAGTTGTTGAGTCAGCTGTACGCCATCTATCCCGTGCTCCTGCATGTGATCAACTGTTCAACCCCTCTGCCCTGCAGAACTTTTTCAGAAAATACTGTGAGCCTGTGGATGGAGGAAAAGAGACACTCATTATGAAAATTCTTTATAAAATAGGTCTGGATTTCAGATGGGAAAATTTGACAGGCCTCAGAATACTTTACAAGCCTGTTCATCATCAGAATGAAACCTGAGTAGGTTCTTTATGGTGGCTTTTTTTCAATCCTCTGCCTGTTTTTTTCTTGCAGGCTTTTGATCTGCTTTTCTCCACTTGTATGAAGAAATCCAGAGGACCATGTGGGGCAAACAATCAACCTGGAGAAATTCTTCTGTCATCAGCTTGTTGAGGGAAAACCTTGTCTGCTTAAAAAGAGGGGTGGGAGGAAGGAGAGAGATGGAAGCTTTGAGATAGGATCAGTAACTAAACTGCAAGGTTATCAATGTACCGTTGTGTGTTGTGAGAAGTGTCTATTTTTTTTTTTTTCTGCTCTGGGCTAAACTCATAGTACTTGTAAACAAAACAAAAGCAAAAAGAGCGACATTTCACGCTGTGATGAAAATGTGATATAGGGGTGTCATCATGAATACAGGTGTCAACAGAATGATAATTACCAACAGGACATCAATGCACACAAAGCCAAGTGCACACAAAGGCAAAGATCAGGCTGCTAGAAACTAAGCCTGCTTCACAATATCTACTCACCTATTTCTGAGATTTGGAGGGGGGTGTTTAACTCCTGTTTCTGGCATTAGAGTTTTTCCTCCTTCTGCTCCTTCAGTTTATATTGTAACCATCTATCTATGCCTGGAAGCTTTTGTTGCACCTTTGGCCAGGGAAAACAGTAGTTTGTAGGCTTTTGCATCATAGAGACAGCTTTGCGGTGCCTGGATTTGTTGGGATATGGGGCAGTTCTTAGAAGAAAAAAGCCCTGCCTCTGCCATGCCTTCACTTTGGCCAGCTCCTCTTAAACATCAAAGTGCTGCAGAGCACACTCTGTACATTGATGGCAACCCAGGCAGGCCCCCACAGAGCCAGCACTGACACAATGCACTGACTGGCCTCCTCCTCATCATCCTCCAGTATCAGGGCAGTGACAGAGGAAAGCAGATTTTCCTCTTAACACTGAAGCATTGCACAAATCCAAACTAAAATTTCTTTATGTAATATCAGCTTCACAAACAAGTGCATTTTAAGAACAGTTTAAACTTGAGTAGGTTTGCAAAATGAGAATCTCTATTTATGTTGTTTTATTGTTTGAGACATGTCCAATACCAAAAGCCATCCCTTGCCTTTTGGTCTTCAGATGAGATTACTGAAAACATCAAATCACCATAAATCACAGTGCAATTTCTGCTTCCACTGACAGCAATCACAGCTTCTGCAACATCTGGGTTTTCTTCCTCTGCAGGAGTAGGTACACAGTGAAATCCTGACAGGTGCCATCTCACCTTTCCCACCTTGCTGCAGACTGTTTTTCAACAAATAAAGGAGACAAAGCACAAGACTGCAGGACAGGTCCTTATTACATGAGACATACTCAGGGAGCTGGTTACCAGCAGCTATCCACGGAGGAGCGGCAGCTGTGCTCTTCTGGGAGACACAGCTCTCCCCAAAAGCTGTAGGAGCAGCTTGGCTGAGGTGAGCACACTTCTGCCTGCCCACGTGTGTGAGCAGCAGTGGGTTAAAAGCCGGCTGGGCAGCACAGCCTGCAGTGGCCGCATCGCCCTCATCCCAGCAGGTCACAGCATGCACCCCAACCAGAGACATTGCTGCCAAGCACCTCTCACCTTATCCTTCTCGGGGAAACAGTGATTACCTAGATGTCCCCAAGCCCAAACAGCTTTTGCCACCTGGAAGGGTGGCAGTTTTCCTCTCAATCTATTAAAACCCCATAGGCAGGGTGAAAAAACAGCCCAACATGTTTCATCACTAATTAACTGCTCTTATTTATTGGAAGCTATTGACCAACAAATCCCTGTTCTTAGCAAAAACAAGCCCTTCACTGCTATAACACTGTACCTATAAGTGACCTGAAGGATATACTACACGCCCTCAAAACTCCAAGTTTCTTTTTTGAGTTCTCTATAGAGAATTCAGTAATTCCCCTGCTATGTAATGTGTTATTTCTCTATTCTTTACATTTAAAATAAAAAGAAATCCCTGAATTCTTTGACAGGAAAAAACCCAAAAAAAATCCTGACTATTTCACCATTAACCTTTGAAAGAATGTGCCCCCAAATATTTGATTCTCTAAGAGTGTATTCATAAGGAAAATTATTTTCACCCTGTAAAATATTCAGTGGTTTTGAAAATTTTCATTATGATTTTGAACAGTTATTCTGGCCAGAACAAATATAAGACCACAGTTCAATAATAGATCACAAAAAGCTTTCCAAATGCACCTCATTATGAGTAAGAGATATCTTGCTCATTTCCAGATTAAAAATCTGTCTCCATTCCACAAACCCTTCCATCCATCTCACTCATATTTTATGTATTATTTGAAAGCAGACAAGCTGAGTCTTCTAAACCATAATTTTTGAGGTGATTTTTGGGCACAGTTTAATTACTAATTTTATCAATTAGCTTCTAAGGAACTTTATTTTTTAATATAGAAAGGTATAACATATATGCAAAAATATTTTTTTCCTTCTTCTCCAGGACTTAAAAAGCCCCCACACCTTATTACCCATTTCTAAACAGCTGCGAGAAGACAGAGGAACAGCAAGAGAATAGAAAACCTCAATGGGGGAGAACAAATTTCATATAAAAGGTTATGTCCAAAGATTTTAAATCAGTCCACATGAAAGCCAAATTCTACTTCTGTTTTGCCCACAATGTAACAACATATTTTGCCAGATTTGCAATTATCTTAATAAAAATGAGATGAATAATATAATCCTCTATTATTAACCAGAAAAAAAAATCCTGGGTTTTATCACTATTATCCTCTTATAAATAGCTCTGGAATTATCTTAAACTTGCTTCTACCAAACACAGAGCACATCAGAACTTCACCGTTAATGTGAAATTCTAAAAACCTCAGCTAGATTGCTAGCTTGAAGCACAGAGGCTATTTAAAAACAAAATACTCCTCAGTGTTGTAAGCCATATGAAATTCCCATTCCCAGTTTAAAAGTGAAATGCTTTGCTCTGTGAAGAGGCTGGAGCATCCATGAAATTAGTTCTGCAGCCTAAATGACCTTCTAATGGAACAATTCAGCCAGAGCACACCTCCATTGTTTAGGAACAGAGGAAGTTTTGTACACAATTAGATAAGTAGTTTTTCTAGTCATATGCTTTTTGTAAAATATATGTCAACATCAATTGTTTAAAATATAGGTGGGGGAAAAAAAGGATAGTTAAAAACATCCTCATCTGTCAAAACACAAGCAAGCAAATCTTTCTGACAAAATAATCTGTCAAAGTTTGGCATATTTTTGGGACATTTATCTGTGCATATAGGGTTATATGGGAGACTACTCTCATGGATTCCCTCCCTAGATATCATCATCATCACCCACATTCAATTCTTCTGACAGGGAAATTTTGGAAGCCTCCAAACAGCCCCCCACTCCTTCTCCAGTTGCTTTGTGTTTCTCATAGCTGTATTCATTTGCATTTAACACTGCTTCCCCCCACCCAATCACTTGCTTTCTAGGCATTTCTCAATATTAAGTCTACATTGAGCCTCTTGATATAAACAATGCACATTTCTTCCCTAGTTTCTTTTCTAAAAGATCAGATTTAATTCAAACCCCAGCTAAACTGGATTAACAATTTATATAATTCTTACTGTACCTAATCAATGCGTACTGTAACCACAAGGAAAAGAAATGTAAAAAAAATCAATATTGCATGAGAGATTCCTCCCTAGTTATAATCAAATGTACTCACACAAACACATGGCTTAAAAATTGTCATGGCTGTTTACATTATTGGCATCTAGAGAAAGTGCACACCAGTTTTAACTGAATAGTATTCAACCTCAAAACCATCTAGTTCACTTTATATCTTGCCAAAGCAACTGTAATTTAAATCTCTCTAATGCAAACTGTTAGCAGAACACGGAGCACAAACGAGAAAAGTGATCATGAAATTATACTTGCACTAAAACATCACAGAACCCAAATCCAGCTTAGGCAAAGTTTGTCCAAAGGCAAAAGTGCAAACTGAACAGATTGTAAATAACCCTGGCACCAGTTTCATTTGGGTACAGACCACAGAACTGGGATAGAAAAATCCCTGTTAGTTTTACTAGCACACAACAATATCCATCAAAAGACCAACACGTTTCAGAATTAGCAGAGGTAAATGTGAATTCGAAATGGTTGTGTTTACAAATTGGGAATTGGAATAAAAAATATACACAAGACTCCTTCAACTTCTCTGGATTTATGCAAACCTGCCTGCTCAGTGGTAACAAATATGTACCTCCCCATGCTTTAGAATAGCATTAAAACCAGCACATTTCTTGATTGAAAATTCATTTTTATTTCACAACTGCTTTTGAGTTTTAGATTTTCAAGCCCCTACTTGCAGAATCTACATCTGATCTACATCTACACTGTAGATGACCTTAGCTCACCTGTGACTGTTTTGAAAATGAGTTTTCATGTTGACAATGACAGACTTCACAGCTTAGTGTGAAATTAAATCTGGAATTCAATTTCCTCTTGGATAATACAGAAAATTTTTATTTTGTCCCAAATAAATAAATAACCATGTTACTATTTGCTATCGTAGCTCCAGTCATAGAGAATTGCACACACAAGATGCAAGCTTGTTTTTAAAACAACGATTTCCAAGTATGCACACTCTTTGGTAGCATTAGATGAATCCTAAACACTACACACTTGTTTGTAACAACTGAGGCACCCTCCTTTATGAACACATTTCCACCTCCCAGCCAAACCCACAGTCTTTATTCCTGTCCTAGATTATGCTTAATTTTTCAGTAGTTAGAGCTTTTTTTTTTCTTCTGCAGAGGCCCTCTCATCCCTCAAATGAGAAAGAAAGGGTATTTTTGACCTGAAAAGAACATTCACCTGGTCCTCTTGCTTTACAGCATAGCCTTTTTCCTTGTCTCCCTCTGCCATTAGCTTCTTCAACTAAATGCAGATGTCACCAGCCTTTCTTTAGAAAAGGGAAATAAGTGTCCCATTAAGTACTTAGAGGAGTGGACAGATTCTCCCATTCAGCTGGTTCCCTACACACTTGCTGGTGCTCAACAGCAAATCTTCTATTTCTGAGAAAGGGCTATCACAGAGAGGTCATTTTCCTCTAAGTGGTTTCCTTATTTCATCTGTTCTCAAGTTTAGTGTTAAGTTGCTGAAAGATTACCTCATTCACATGATTGCGAGCCTGTTCGCCTCCAGAGTGTAGGGTGAATGAGGCAATAATTATTTGTTGGAAAAATACAGGTAGTTTAGCTTGCATTGCAAAGAAATATGCCTGAAGTTGTCATTATTCCAGGGAGAAATCCTGAGACCTTTATTTCCTTTTCAGAGAGTCAGGCCCTGCTCACAATGGTGAAAAATGACATGTGGATAGTCCCAGCTTCTGCTCCAGCTCAATGAGAGCCCAAAGTGAACTGGGGCTGAGGGGCTGCCTGACCAAGCACTGCTGCAGACCATGTGTGCACCCACAGCCTGCAGCTTCTCCAGGAAGGAAAGCAATCACCAAGTAAGGTAGGATGAGAGTTTAATGTACTTTAATACATCAGCGAAGTTCCCCAAGCCAAATGGTTCCCCCCATCTCCTTTGATGTAAGTGGGTTTTTCAGCTTTAGAGCCTGGTTTACATTACACTGGAAGTTTCTTTTGGGAATCTCTTATTTTTGGAGGCAGTGGGGATTTAGGCTACTTATTTTCAAGAAAAAAAAAAAGCAAGCGCAGCTTTGTGGAATAAATGCAGAGTTTCTCATGTTTAGTCAATTCATGGACAGATTTCTAAGATCATTTTCCATAAAGTTTTTCCCAGCCAAATACAGTCATCATTGTAGTAACTAGGAAAATTTTCTATATTTTAGTGCAAGATTAAAACTTCAAAACAATAAGACCATTAAACGTCAGGAAACTCTAATAAAGGAGTACAAAAGAGTGACAGAGATCAGAAAGATTTTTCCACAGAAGAACCTTGACCCATTGCTCCAAGACTGCACCTGCTCTCAAAATACAAATGCAGCAAACTGCCTTTAGGAAGACAAAAGCTTACTACACAACCCCTATGAACTGCATTTAAGATGCATGTTCATTATTTTGCAGAAGGAATGTTCAGCAGGATCAATATGCCATCAAGATAAAAGAAGAGTATAAATTGTCCTGAGAGTTGGCCAGAATTTTCTTTACTGTCAGCTAGGGAATTAAAAACAGGGCAGGAGGCATATTAAAACTGTGCTTTTATAAGCCTAATCAGTAGGCTGGAAAATGAGTTTCACAAAGAGATAATGAGCTCCCAAATCATAATTTGCCAAGGGTGCATCGATTTTCACTCGTCTTTAGTTCATTTACGAGCACCCAGCACAAGAACACCTTTCTGCCCCCAAGCAGGGGCATATGCCAGAACAGCTCTCCCTGTGCAAGGAGGAGTTACTAGCTTAGTGGTTACACCAGCTAAAAGGATATGACTTTGGATCCACTCGAGGTGGATATTTCATGGCCATTATCAAAGTTGAGAATGAAACCATTTTTGTGCCCGGTCGAATAAATATTTGCTTCCCCTCTTGGGCATCCTCACAGGCAAAGAGCTAAGCATAATAAGCTGATGATAAAATCAGTCATGCTGCCATCACTGTGGCTTTACCAAGACTGTGTTCTCATCCCACTCCATCCCCAAAACCATTTGGGCATTTACCCAGTACACTGGAGAACAGACTGAATGCCCCTCCTCCAGCTCTACCGTGGGGGCCACTCCATCAGGTCAAAGGATGAAACTTACACCTGGGTTAGTGGCAACAGGTTTTGTCCCCACCAGCTCATACTGCACTGGTTATACAAAGACTGTAATGCTAATTACAGCAAATGAGAGAATAATCCAGTCCAGCATATGTTCTACATCAGTGCCTAAAGCACTGTCCTGAGAAACAAAGTTGAAATAAAGCTCTCAGACTAGAGAGGCATGAAACCTAGGTCTTCTACATCTTAGTCAAGCAGCCAGATCCCTCAATTAACAGAGAAAAGCTACTGCAGAGGCAGCTTTCTATCATGGCCCCCAAACTTTTTTACAAATAACATCACAAGAGGGATAACAGAAGTTAAAAACATGGTCTTTTCATTCAAGCTGACATTTGATTTCTTCTTTCAAGGCAACATACAAAATCCATATACATATCTCTAGTCTTGCTACCATGAGCCAGGCTTGTTTTCCTCTCCCACTCATACATCACCAATCCACAAATGCCCTATGCTAAAAGGACTCACTGGATTCTTTCAAGAGAAAGGCTGGAATCAGAGGGAACAGTCTTGTCATCTGACTCCTCTACGCATTATGTTCTTTTAATTCCTCTATAATATGTATTTAGAGTTAAGTCTTATATATACAAAATTCAATGTTAGCTCCTCTCACTTGCTGCACCCTCTAGTGCTTTCATTTTATTTGATTGCACCCTGCTCTTGTCAGCAATTTAGACTGACTGGGTATTAATTCTCTATTACATCATCTCTTTACTGTGTAGCAGGCACAATTTTCTCTTGTAAAGAGTTATCTTCATCCCAGGACCTGGTTGGGTTCGAAGGGAGCTATTTGTTTGTAAGAGCAAAATTCAATAAAAAATGTTGTTTATCTTCAGGAGCTATTCATCCTCTGCTAGAGGGTAGAGTAATTAAAAAATGGTCTAGTTTGGGGAAAGTGAATAGGTTGCTGAGTTGGTTTTTTTCTGTCTAAATTTGGTGTTACACTCCAAAGTTCACCAGTGCGTCAAAATCATTTTTGCTCTAGCAAGAGGCACAGAATTATAAGGGGAAGGAGGGCATATATCTTTGGACATATCCTTTGTTTTTTCCATTCTGTCACATCTCTGAACAAGTTAGACATTCCCTAAATTGTTAATTTTAGTGGAGAATGAAGATTATGTCCCTTACCTTAGTCAGTCAAATAAGATCAGATATTTCTGGGG